>SNQN01003323.1:0-42659 GCA_008642245.1 Bassia scoparia | reverse complement strand
TATTGCTCTAAAACCAATAAAAACAAATAAATTAAACATAAATAACTTAGTTTTTTTCTCATGGTATATGAATTCACGATCAATTTACAAACTAACATCAGCGCAAGGCCTAAAAAATTATAATCTAATAATTTATATACTAAGACAGAATGGATGACACCATCTATCCCTAACATGTCAACCCATGACTGATTGAGCGCTCATTAATTTTTTTTTTAAATGACTAAATATCAGTAAAAATTCTATATTAAAATTAAATTAAATAAACCATCGAATTTAATTTAAATAACACATTAATCATTCGAATTTCACAGTAATAAAGTTAGATCAAGAGATAAAATGTTGAACACTCTATCAGATTGCAATCGTTTGGATATAATTAAGTTATTTAAAATTTTAAAATTTAAAATCCTTAGATACAAAATTAAGCTAGGGACTAATTAAATTATGTTTTTATGTTTTGTTTCCTTTCTCCCCACCCCCCCTAAAATAATAGGGGTGAGCGTGGTGCGGTTTGGTTGCGGTCTGGACTAAAACCGCACCAAATCGCATTTTCGCGGTTTGGGGATTTTCTCAGAACCAAACCGCGACCCCAAAAATTTCAACGCACCGAATTTGCGGTTTGGTGTGGTGCGGTTTCGGTTTAACTTCTTTCTTTATATAAAAACTCTAAAAATAATTCTTTTTTTATATATTAAGTCTTTGTCTTAATAATTAAAATAAACTATAAAAATGTTACTACAAACTATAAAAGTTAATTTAAGAGTTGTAATAATATATTAAAAAAGATGGTCGTTTCCGCAGCAACAGAGCTCTCTAAAAGAAATCATGATGTCATTCCGCAGTTTCGTGCAAATTAATATGACAGAATTTAATCAAATTCGGCAATCAAAACACAAATATATAATTCTCTTTATGTTTATACAATTTTGGAAATTGAAATAATAAATTTAAAATTTTAAATAGCTGATTATTGATTGCTTTAATTTTGTTTAAACATAATTGGCCGTTGTTCGGTTTGGTTTGGTTATAAAAATCTGTAATACAAACTATAACCGCAAATTGCGGCTTGGGTGAATATCAAAATCCATAATCCTATACTTCAGATGTATTACCACTCAAATTCTGTCAAATTGCGGTCTCGATGCGGTTTGATAGCGGTCAGGACCGACTCTTGCTCAGCCTAAAATAATATAAAATTCTAATAGGTATCTAATTTCACTGCGGATTTTCATACAATTATATATACTCTAAATTTTAATTTTTAATACATTACAAAAATAAAATGTGAAAAAACCTTCTAGAACCAGATAGGTTTCTTTGAGTAATCACAACATAAAATAAATTAAATAATTATTATATTAAAAGATCAAGATAAACCTACTAGAATATCTAAACTTCAGGATATAATATTCGTGTTTTCTTTCTTTTATCTAAATTAGAATATACCTAAACATTATCCGGCTTCCCCCAATATTTCACGTACTATTCATTGTGTGTTTTAAACATTCGTTTAAGCCCATTAAATAGAGGAGAATAATATAGTTTATGCAACAACCCAAGTATAAAGGTAAGAATAAGTTTTCGTTCAACTTTTTTTAAATCAAATTTAAATTAAAATTTACATTAATTAACAAATTATAAGCAATGTTTAAATTTTTAAACAACTTTTATCAATCATATCATTAATAATATTTAACATTTAAAATTATAGAATTATCTTTTAAAATAAATGGTATTAAAATCGTGCACGCACGGAACTAAACTAGTTGAATAATAAGTCCGAAAGAAAATGCTAACACTTTTGTTTGGTGTGAATTGATGGGTATATGTAATGTATAGTATATACCTGAGTATCTAAATGTTTATTTTGTTCGTATGATTATTTATCTACATACTCTTGTTGATTCACATGTTTTTGGAAGACATTTCCACCGGCTTTGTATTAGGATACTAATACTTTTATGATCCGATGAGTGGAAATTATTAAGATTTTATTATTGTCCATAACATTGACGCTTAACTATATTATTATAATTATTTATTATTTAATTAAATAATATAATTTAAAGTGGGGAATAATTATATTATGTGATTATGAATAAGCTTGTAATCATACTATGTATAGTCAAAAAACCATATCATTATATGCACTGATGAACCGTACAGACAAATAAATTATTTCCGTACAAGTTTAAAAAAATGTTTATTTATAACATAGATGAGGGCTTGTTTGGCAATTGGCCTTTTGAATTGGCTTTTGGCTTTGGCTTTTGGTCAAATAGCCAATAAACGGTTTGTTTTTGGGCTTTTTTTATTGGTTTTTTAGCTTAGTTTCAGCCAAAAGCACTTCCATCTCAGCTTTTTCAATCGGCTTTGGCTTTTGCCATTATTTACTAATTTACCCCATTTAATTATCCAACAAACATTTAATCATTAAAAAGTCAATAAGTCATTAGGATTAAAAAAGTCTAATAAGGTCATTTAAGTCATTTTACAATGTAGCAGCCAACAACCAACAGCCAAATTTCCCAAACATGTTTTACAGTCAAACAGCYAATGAATCCAGGCAAATAAAACAGCCAGTCAAACCAGCCAGAGAAAACAGCCAACAGCCAATTCTCAAACAAGGTCGAAGTATATATATAAGAAAAAATGCATATGAAGTACAAAGTACGGAGTATAAGACAAATTCTTTGTCGAAATATATGATTAATTTCATCGCAAAATCTATTGTTTCCCAAATGATCATATCCCACCTCTCGTATGTACGTGAATAATAATTATGGATTTTAGATATAATTCAAATTTGAATTTTAATCGTTTGCATTGATTAATCACAAAATTTTAAACTTTATTTTGTTGAGTTTGATCAAATTGTTAGACCAAGTTTTCTTTTTTATGCTAACTTGTTTTTTTTCTACATTAAAAGTCAAATTGAACAGTAGACCATTTCATCATCTTTTTTTTTTCTATCTTGCAACATTTCTCTACTTTTTTAGACTTTTTTTTAGTCAAGGTGATTTATATTTTCTATTGTAAGTAAACTGACAAAGCAACCATTTTTTAGTCGCCATTCTACAATTTTAGCCCTTTTATTTTTACTCTGAATTTGATTTAGATGATTGATTTTTGTAGAAGAATATGTTCTACAATTTTATCACCTTTTTTGAAKTTAAATATTAATTTGTTATGCATTAGTGTATGTTATTGTTAAATTTTTTTTCCTGAATTTGTTTTTCAATTCTACAATAAGTTTTCTGTATTCTTTTTTACGCCATTGTATGATTTAGAGTTAATTTTTAATAAAATCACATCAATAAAAATGAAATCGGCTGAATTTTAATAAATGTACAACGGACTTGATGAATTTGAGAAAGAGTTGAAGAAAGCAATGAAAAGTTTCTTTCCCCTGTTTTTTAGACATTTCTGTTTAATTTTGTATGTAAAGAATTCTAAACGTTTGTGTGAATATTGTGCCATTTTTTTTCTTTTGTTACCCTTTAGTTTAGAGAATTTTCTTTTTTTATTGAGTTAATTAGGCATTAATTTCTTCACAATGATTATGTTTTTAATTTGATAAGTATTTTGAATATATACATTTAATGATTTATTAAGTAGATTTTTGACATTTTTTAATTATATGATGAATGAGTTATATTGAATCATATTCTTTGATGTAAATGAAGGGCTCTTTGGTAATTTCCAAGGAGGGGCAATGACATAGAATGATGCATCCCAAGTCCACATGATAGAAATAAGGGGGAGGAAAGCTCATCTTATTAATGAGTTGTTCACAACAATGACAACACTAGTATGTGGTTTTTGAACTGTGCCAAAATATAGTTTTGGCAGACCGAAGCAGACAATATCATATTAATGTGTTATAGAGTGATACTAAAGTTTTTTTCCTTATTGATGGGATGATATGAGAGACTAATGTTTTGTTCTATTAGTACCATAACCATTGATGTCTATTTATATGAACTCTTTCCATATCATCCATCATGCATTAGAAAAGGCCATCGATCTCTACACATAAACTAAACTCATACAGTAAAATAGTAAATAGCCCAATAGTAATATTGACTTAGGGCCTGTTTACATTAATTGAAATCAACTGAACTGAACTGAATGAGCTGACTTGAAATGAACTGAACTTAATTGAATATTATATGAGAGAAGAGAATTGGTGTTAAGAACTGAAATGAACATGAACTGAATAAGCTAGCTGAACTGAACTGAATTGAAAATAAGTTATGTAAACAGGCTCAAAAATTGGAGTATTTATACGATTGAATTATTAGATAACAATTATTGAATAACCATATCCGAATAATCCACATATATATAATATGTATTTAGGTTAACAAAATTTCTACTTTTGGTTTCAGCCTTAAAAGAGACTATCCTAGCTTCTATACCGAGTTTACTTTCTTATAAGGAAATGATATACTTCGTACATAGCTCTAAGGATTATGTATAAGAGATTAAAAAAGGAAATTATATTAAAATATTAATCAACATTTATTACATTAATAGTTACGTTATTTCGTCTAATTTTACTAAATTATTCATTTATAATATTATAATAACTCTATATATACATAACATGTACTTGCATATATATATATATATATATTATTATTATATATATATTATAATATATATATATATATATATATATATATTATATACTAGTTTTATAATGCACGCGATGGTGCTTAGACTTATGAAAATTGTTATTTCATCATCATTAAAAATACTTTATAAGATATTTATCAACATAGAATGTTACAGTTAATTAGCAATACAATTTTATTAAATTTAACTGTTTTTTTTATAAATATGACTTGAAATTGAAAATAAAACATTAATGCTTCAATTCATTGTTTAAAGCTTCACTAATTAAGTTACATAATAAATACAATTTTCATATTTTAATCACATAATAAGCAAAGGTAATTTAGACACATTAATTCATATAAAAGGGTAATTTTCAATTCATTGTTTAAAGGGTACGCGTGTCATGTTCATCAACAATAGCTAAAAGTCTTGTGTACCTCTTACTGTGTATGTACCCCTTAAAATTTAAAATGTACCCATTCATTTTGATTTTCACGTTTTCATATAACATAGATGGTTTCATGAATAACTCTAATATATATATATATATATATATATATATATATATATTTAATATATATATATATATATATAATTATATATATATAATATAATCGAGCCGTTTGTATAATTAAGTTTTAAGTTCTGACTAGTGTGTATCATAGGAGGATGTCTAAAGAAGCTTCATTATAGAAAATGAGAAAAAATATGCAATCAAAAGCTCTAATCATATTCCTCCTTTTCTTCTTCACTTTGCTCCATTTTASTCAAAGCAAACACAATAAAGATGAGGATGATGAAGTAGTTCAAAGATCAATGTTTCCTGATGATTTCGTTTTCGGAGTTTCCACCTCTGCTTACCAGGCATTTTTTCCCCCTCTCTTTCTTGTTTCTCTTTCTTCGTCTTTCAGAACATTATATTCACAATTTTATAATTTAAATAATATATCTTTTTTGCTTGTTCATTTGTGGTATTTCCAGATTGAAGGAGCTTATCTTGAAGATGGAAAGAGCCTCAGTAACTGGGATGTTTTTACTCATCTTCCAGGTAAATGTATTTCCCCAATTTTTTGTTCTTATGATTTTATTACTAGAAACAAATAACAAAGAAAATTGTTGCATATTGAAGGTTTTTAATGAACAAGTTTATTTGTATATTAGCAGTTGAATACTTGATAAATGAAACTATGAAATTAAAGCTGCTAATATTGGAGAAGATCAACAGTAACAATAGACTAATAATTAATTAATTAATTTAGTATTGCCAAACTTAATTATTAAGTCTCTAGATTATTCAATAATATTATGATGCAAGCTAAGTTAAGTTGAGGTAGTTTGACAATGCATGAATAAGAGTAGATAATGGTGCTAGTCTGCTAGATGTAACTAACTCAACTACTCCGTACTTCAATTGCGAATTGCTCAACAGTCATTCTGTTGACAAATAAATATCTTCATCTACCAACTATGAAATTGCCAATTTGTGTGGACTTTGAAAGATGAAACAATTTTCATGATTCGTGGARAAACGTGTGCCCGCATGTTAAAACAAATTTAATTAAAATGTACWATGTAGTGGTCCATGGCCCACATATATACAAAATTAGTAGGATTTCATATTTTATCTTTTTGCCGTATAACACCTAAAGATGATGTTAGCATTGACATTTTGCGTATTCAATCAAAATATTGAAATTAGTATGCGATTCTCTATACTGATTYATGTTTAGCCGACTCGAAAATATTTTGAGATAGGYTTTTGTTGTTGTTGTATTGAAATTTGTTGGTTGGTTGCAGGGGCCATTGATAGAGGAGAAAATGGAGATGTTGCCGACGATCACTATCATCGTTACATGGTTAATAACATACACCTTCCATTGTTTCAAGTTTATTTACTTATAGTTTGCATTTCTTCAAGTAGTAATAAGCTCCACATACTTCCAATTTAGGTATAAATAAGAATAAATAAAGTTGCTTTTGATTATATTTATCTTTTTTTTTTTTTACTAAACTAGTGAAATTTCTCTATAATTATTGAACTTATTTWGTATGTGAGAGTATAAATTTCAATTTTGTTTATCTAAACTTATTTTCATAGAAGCGAAAAYAATAAAGTTGTAGAAAATTTGGTAGGGACGGTAATATTTTCAATCCCAAATCTTAGAAACTCTGTATCCTTCACAAATATTTGGTACAAAATACTACAACAACCTTAATTAGTAAAAGCAAGTGGTTTGTATCTTACACTTCTTTTAAGAATCTTTCCATCCAAATTTACAATGGAATGTAATCATTTTYTTTTACACGGTAATGTACACGAGTGAGTTTCTATACAKATCATGGAATGAACTGTGCAGTGGGGACGGGGGATCATACCCTGACATAATGTCAGGGGTGAGGCTYGATCTCGGGTCATGCCCAGGGAAAGTGGGAAAAGCATTATCATCAGTSATCATACTTCACCCACTTCCTCAATATTGCCGAAACTGTGACAAAATAAGTACACATTAATAACGTGTTGTTTCATGTAATTTTTCAACAGGAAGATATTCAGAAATTGGGACAACTTGGCGTAAATGCTTATCGATTTTCAATTTCATGGGCTAGAATTCTACCAAGTATGCTACACAAAAATAGTGCAATGAGATACTCAATTAATTATCTTGTTTTTTCATTAATTATTTGTTAATTACATTCCTCATGCAACAGGAGGGAGATTTGGCGAAGTAAATCCAAGTGGGGTCATGTTTTACAACAACGTTATTGACCAGTTGCTGTTAAAAGGTATTGAGATTAAATTAAATTAAATTAAATTAATGGACAAATCTATTTTACTACTGCGTATTTATTTATTAATTTAATATCTTAGGAAATTTCAATTTACTTGTATTTCCTCCGTTCCTAAATGTTGTACTCCATCCGTTCTTTAATGTTCATGTCATTTTTTTTTTCAACTATTCACAAGTACGAGGAATTTACATATAACTACTAATGATAAGAATAATATAGATTGTGGATCTTGTTTGATTCGTATTATTGCGTAGATTATTAATATTCATCATTATAATTTTCAAATATATAATTAAAGATATAAACGATACAAACTGCATTGTGAAGCGTATGAACAAATTGCAAGAATATTATGGAACAGAGGGAGTATACATTTAGAATGTGATACTACTCACAACATCAGAGAATCTTTTAAATTTCTCCTAACATATAAGTCAAATTATAGTGATGTGAGATCTTATTTGATTCGTATCAATGAATACTAAAATAATATATAATTTTTTATAATTTTTATAATGCATTATTAAAGATATAATCGAAATAAAACGTGCATTGACATGCATACTAAACTTAAATAGGTTAGAACATTTAGGAACGGGAAAAAAATATAATTTTATTGAACTAACTAAACACATGAGTCCCACTAAATACAAAAGTATTATTAAAACTTAGTCACTGACTAGTGACTACTCACAAAAAAAGAAGTTACTCTTATTAATAGATAGTACTAGTTTTATGTGCACGCGATGCGTGCATTAGATCGGTGAAATTACATTCCATGAAAAATGGTTTTATAATATATATCAAATTGAAATGCTTATAGCTATTAACAATAGAATTATTTGAATTGTAATTATTTTGAAAATAAATCTGACTTGAAATTAAGAAATAACATATATGTTTTTATCTAATTGGAATAATTTTCATTTTTCACTAATAACTCACATAATAATACATTTTCTATTTTAATTATTGAATAAGTAGAGGGTTTGTTTAGACAAATCATTCATAATTGTTAACAAGGTTTTTTCCATAATACCTAGTTACACACTTTTTGCAAAATACCTACCTACATTAGAAAACCTTAGATATAACTACCGTTAAATTTCCATTTTTTGACCACTACCTTGTTTCATTTCCGCATTGATTTTGGTTTTCCGGTCATCAAAGTGCACGTGAGATGCATGTGATCTCAAATTTTGCCTTTTTCGATTTTCCTTCCCTTTTTCCCTCCATTCTACTCTTTTATTTCCTATTAATCTACTTAAATTTGATTTCTACTTAAATTTGATTCAATGGTTATATTGAAATTTGAGGCGCTGGAGGAAGAAAATCCAAAAAATGGCAAAAATAACAGACCACGTGCATCTCACGTGCACTTTGATGACCGGAAAACCAAAGTCAACGCGGAAAATTGAAACAAGGTAGTGGTCAACAACAAAATGAAATTTAAGGTTAGTTATGTCTAAGTTTTCTAATGTAGGTAGTATTTTGCAAAAAGAGTGTGTAACTAAGGTATTATGGACAAAAAAACTTTTTAAAATTCATTAAGCATAAAAACATTTAAAGGGGGACACTATTTTCCTCACCCCTTCCCTTTTATAATAGAGATATAAAACACTCAATTAATATAATTATGTCTTTCCCAATTATATAAGTTTTTATAATATTATATAATCACAAAAGATACTTCAATTATAAATTATTAAATATATAAGTCATAATATTATATATGTGCAGGATTGAGCCGTATTGACGATACACCACTGTGATATGCCACAAGAGCTTGAAACAGATATGAGGGTTGCTTAGTCCTCAAATTCAGTAAGTTCGACAACTAAATTACTTCCATACGTTTAGTAATTTAGACCAACTTTATATGATTAATCACCTTTCCAGAAAAGATATCAACCTATTAATTTCTTTTGAAAACACCCCATTGCTCGAATTCGCCTTAAACACCTCTTTTTGTCAAGTTATCATTTCTTCTTCTTTTTTTTTTTTTCCCAAATTCGTCTTAATAACCTCTCATTTTAAACTTCAATTTGTCAATAATTATACATGCGTGATTGTTGAATATTAAATGACAAAAACTAACAACTGTAACGTGGCGTTAACTGTTAAGATAATTAAAAATAAAACATTGACGAATAGTGTAACTATCGCTATTATATAAAGAAGAATGGGAGGAAGATTGGGTCCCCCCTCTCAAAAATACGTAATTACCCTTAATGAAGGGTAATAAGGTACATGCATAAATTTTCACTAAAAAAAAATAAATAATAATTATATGCATAATTTATGTCAAATAATACTAAATTAACCAAATACCTTGACTCTTTCTAATATGAAAAAAGGTGATGTCCACCTAAAAATTTCAAAAACACCACTTACATAAAAGTGAGTTACTAATAATTTAATTTTTAAAAAATAAATGAGCTAATTAATTAACAAAGAAAATAGAAAATTAATCAAATATAAAAAACTTGAAAAAATGCTAAAATAATTTCTAACTTGAAAATTTAATTTTTAAGCATTTTTTTGAAATTTACATAACAAAACATGTATCGCGTGTAAAACAATAAAAGTATGTTTCATAATAATTTAAATTTTTTGTAAATAAATGAGCTATAATTAGCAAAAGAAAATAGAAAGATTCATCAAATATAAAAATATGAAAAAAATGCTACATAATTTCCTAACTTAAAATTTCATTTTTAAAACATTTTGAAATTTACATAACAAAGCACGCATCGCGTGCAAAACAATCTATGTCAATATAATTGAAGACAAATTAGTCTAAATAAGAATACCGAGTAAATAAGTGGACCCTGGCCCCTTGACATAAACTTAACTTTGGTAGAACACCTGAAGGAAATGATGTAATATATGTAAATTGACGTTTTAAGATAAATTTAGTATTTTGGTTCCGGCGTTGCCTTGGGTCATACTATTACAGTATGATCAGTTTGATCACACTGTAGACTCTCTTTCTTCCCATTTTGTTCTGTTATAATATTGCTGAGCTGGCATATTCTGTAGACTTCATAACAGAATTAGATTCTCTTTGTGTGTTAATACTCAAGCTTATATATTGCTTGCTGCTGAGATTGTAATTATTGAGTTTTTGGATTAATTGAAAATCATTTCCTCTCAAATCTCTCTCTCTCTCTCTCTCTCTCTGCTCTCTCTAATTCTTCTGTTCTTCTTCTCATTCAAGCATCTCTATCCTGCTCAACTTATCATGGTATCAGAGCTAATCCTTCTCTGATTGCTTCCCATTATCTTCTTTTTCGTTTTGTTTTTCAAGCTTTCTTTAATGGCGGCTGAAAATTCTTCAAACTCCTACCAATCCTCCTCAACCAATTCTCAAAATGTTGTGCTCAATTTGTGATCCTTATTTCTGTCTTCTGCTGATACTACTCAACATTCGATCGTTGCACTCATTTTCTCTGGTTCGAATTATGTTAAACTGGAGCAGAGCAGTAAAGATCGGCATTGTATGCTCGAAATAAGGAAGGTTTCTTATTGACGTATCATTGATCAAACGTGTTGCAACATCTCCAGATTTGAAGAAATTGGATTCGTAATGATTACATTGTGAGACTGGATCATCAATTCTATGAATAAGTCTCTTGAAGAACTTTATGTTTGTTATTCTGCTCAACAAACTTTGCGTGAGCTCAAAGAAAGGTATGCCAGAGTAATGTACCTCAATTGTTTGATCATTCATCGTTCTTTGTTCTTTCTGAGCAAAATTATTCTCTCTGTCACTGAGTATTATGCTAAGAAGAAACGATTTGGGATTGAATTTAGGCTTTGAGGACTTTCCTAATTGTTTATGTGGAGCTTTGGTGATTATTCAAGTTGGTATTTCTTCATAAGATTGTTGAAGCTGATAATAGGCTTGAAATTGATTTCAGTTATGTCTGTATTAATCCCGGCTTTATGATCAAGTGAAAAACAAACATTCTTACTTCCGTCCTCTTCCTAATTATCAATAAAAAGCATAATCACATCCTCAGCAAGTTTGAAGGCAACAAAAGAATTCTTCACTTCTTCTCTGAAGCCAGTGCACTGCTGCTTATAATTCATCTAATTCTGGTGGTTTAGGAAGGATTCTAGAAAACCTAGAGTTGATTAAGTTTTTGTGAGCCATTGCAAGCCAAGAATCATTCGATTGATCAATGTTTTAAGCTAGTAGCCTATCTAGATTGTGTATGTAATAAGAAGACACAAAACCTAATTCTAAAGTTAATGCATTCTGCTGCTAAGTTTGACTGACTTCTTCCATCTTTTGTTGCGCCTGGAATATCTTGGAGTTGGCTCCCACGTCTTCTGCTTAAGTCTCTCTATTGATTCCTCAAATGGTGAATGCTGTTTGCAAAGAAGTATTGAAGTGCATCAATCAAATTCTCCAATTTCTTGATTTCTTACTTCTTCTTATGCCAATGTGAATTTTGAGGTATAATTCTTGCTTCTCATGTTGGATTCTCATGTTTCTCTTTCACTCTTCTTGTCTTGGATTATTGATTCTGGAGCATCTTGAGCATAAGTGTTGTGATTTCTTCCTTGTTCACTCATTTGACTCTTTGAATCACCTATGATTGTTGGTTAATGCCTAGATAGTTCTAAGCAAACATGTACACATTTGATTCTTATTTCTCTCAATCCACATTATCACTTTGAATAATGTTTCTTTTTTTCCTTCTTTTAAGCACAAAGCTGGTTTCTGTTCGTAGATTCTGATGTAATCATTCTCTTGCGTTCAATTCTCTGATATGAGAAATTGCATATTTCAGGACCTTACAACTAAGGCAGCCTAAAGGCATTGCAACTAGAGAATCTGGACTTTTATCATTTTTCTTCTACTTCAAATAAATGTAATTCTTCTGCTTATCTTTGTACTTCTAATAAGGTTGATGTATATCTCAGCCAATTCTGCTTGTCTTATCTTAGTTTTGATGTTTATGCATGCCAGATTAGGTCATGCTTCTTTGCTCTATATGAAGTATTTTCCTGATGTAATCATGAATAATGAGACTTCATTTTCATTGTGAATTATGTATTCTTGGGAAAACATCATAAGTTTCCTTTCCAGTTTCTGATTCACATGCTAGGTGTTGCTTTTGAACTTTACACATAGATCTTTGGGGTCCATATAGATGTCGCCACTCTTTCGGGTGCAACTTATTTTTAACCATTTTAGATGATTCGACATAGGATACTGACTCATCTCTTACCACAATAAACAACAAGTCTCATCTATTGGTTTTTGCTTTTCTTGCATATGATCAGAATCAATTTAAATCTACTATTAAGACAATAGAAAGTGATAATGACTGAGGATTTTACAAGAAAGCTTTGTAGCCACCTTATTTGCTTCTAAAGGCATTATTCATCAAGAAGGGTTTGCCTGGTTTACCCTCAACAAAATGGCAGGTTGAGAGAAAACACAACCATTCTATTAGAAGTTGCTAGAACTTGAGGTTTCATGATGCTTTACCTATAAGTTTTGGGGTGATTGTTTGCTCACTGCTACATATCTTATATAAATTTGATTGCCTTACTTTCTATTTCTTCTTCAAGTGGAAAAACCTTATGAGTGTTTGATGGGAAAGGTTTCCTAGCTATATCATCTAAGGACAATAGGGTGTTTATGTTATCCTGGCCAATTTTAAAAGCAGAGATTAATTTGCTCCCGATGGGCAAAGAGGTGCATCTTACTTGGTTATCCATATGCTCAAAAAGGCTAAATTATGATTTGGATTCTCACAAATAATTCTAAGTAGGGATGTCATTTTAAGGAAGAAAAAATTTCCTTTCAAGCAGACTGCTCATTCTTCTTTCTTCTCAAATTCAACCTCTTCTTCTTCTATTTTTTCTGTCTCCTAAACATTCAGTGATTCACCAATTTTTCAGAATATTCCTCATTTTATTTAACATTCTAATCCTTCTTCTGTCATCTCTTTTCACGATTCTTCAAATATTCGCCTCTTATTTCTTCTTCTGTTCAAACTCCCCTGGACACCATTCATACTGATACTAAAGAAGAGGTCACTGATTGCTTGTATCAAGCAGGACGTCTAATGAGAGTTGTACAAGCAAGTGTTCTCCCTTTCACTATCGGACCTGCTTTGGTTGATTTAGCTGTTGTGATCATGGATGGCCCTAACTTCCACTTCCAAGCCGATGTTGACTAGTTCTTCGTATTCCGTTTCTTCTTCTCCTCTTCAACCTAGAAAATCTACTAGGACAACCAAATTACCTTCCAAATATGATAATTTTGTAACTTCTATTCCTATATCAAGCTCTTATAACTCCTCAAGATGTTTCTTCTCCTTCTTCCTTGGCTTTTAATGTTCATTCTGAACCTCTTTACATGGCTTATCCAATTCTGATTTGGATAGTCTATCTTCTATGCTTCCTTTTCTGAACCTGCTTCTTATCACAAAGCCAAAGATGACCCTAGATGGGTGCAGGCTATGTCTCAAGAAATGCAAGCCTGGAAGATAATAAAGACTGGCAGTTAACTTCCTTACCTCGTTGATAAAGTTCTATTGGATGAAGTGTTTATAAGACCCAAGTTTAGAGCTGATGGTTCAGTAGAAGGTGTAAGGCCAAGTTGTAGCTCGAGGTGACAAGCAGGTTAAAGAAAAGACTACAAGGCAACTTTCATCCTGTTGCTAGGTTTACCACTATTAGAACCATTAGCTCTTGCAGCAGCTAAGAACATAGTTTGTTCATCAGGTTGACATTAACAATGCTTTCCTGATGGTTATATATTTCTGAAATATCTACGCATCCTCCTTTGGGTTATTCAAAAGCCACTTCCTGGTCAAGTTTGCAAGCTGAAAAGTCCTATATGGCCTCAAAACAGGCTTCCAGGCATGAACATTGAATTGAAGAAGTTTCTTACACAAAATCTTTGTTTTACACAGTCTAAACAAGATTTTTCCTGTTCACTAAGAGAGATGGTCTATTTTACTGTGGTGGTTGCTTAGTGTAGATGATCTACTCATTTTTGTGGCTTAGTTTGCTATATATCCAAGATCAAAGTCTTTTGCATCAAACTTTTCACTATTAAGGATCTTGGTGATCTCCAAGTTTCTTGCATTGAAGTGCAGTAGTCTTCTGTTGCATCTTTTAAAACCAAAGGAAGTATGTTACTTATTTATTAAAGGATACCCTATAGAGAATTGCAAGATTTCCCCTGTTCCCCTTCCTAAAGGCCTAAAATGATACCCTGGATGAAATTTATTGGCTGAGCCTGATTTTAGAGGAATCATTGCAAGTTATTAATATTTCCAACATGACTACGGCCTGACATTTCCTATGCCGTCCAACAACTTAGTCAGTTCTCTGCCTCTCCTAGAAGTCCTCATTTCTTGCTGCACGCCTCCACTGTCTCAAATACCTCAAAGGCACTTTGAATAAAGGCTTGTTTTACCCCTCTTAATGTATATGTAGTTACAAGCTTTTAGTGATGCAAATTGGGGCACTTGGCTTCTTTCGGGAAGTCACTATCTAGTAATAGTGTTTTCTCAAATACCGAATATATGCATCTTCTAGATTTAATGGTTTTGTAAACCAACCAATATTCATTTTGTTCCTAGGACATAGAACCTACAACGTTTGCTAAGAACATCATATCTCCTATGACATAGAACCTATAGCATTTGCTAAGAACATCATATCTTATGAAGATGCACTCAACTCCCTTTTCACCTAACTTTTTGTGCATAGTTTTCGACAATTTAACTTATTCCATACATCCCCAAACTTCGAGCTGACTTAAGTTTGGCTTACTATTGTACAATGGCTCATATGGGGTTACATAATTCCGTTTCATTGGATTGTATTCAAGATATAAAAAGATAAGGATAGCTTCTTCTCAAACTCCATCACTCAAACCCGTTTAAGACAACATGGTGTTAACCTTTAGTTGCAATGTCTTATTTTTTCTTTCTACAACTAACACAATTTTATTGTGGTGTATAAGGTGCAATTGTTTCATGTATAATGTGTATCGATTGGAAATAACTTAGATGTTAGTATTCACCATATTTATCTATTCTAAGCCTATCAATCTTATCATTATTTTGCGATTGCGCTTCATTCTTTAAGATATTTAATTTACCTATGGATTCATCCTTAGATGACATTAAATATAGCTAACATATCCATTCACTTCGTTACTTGGAAAAGTAATTTCTACATATGAAATATTATGCAGAGAAGATTTTGTTCATTTTGCAAAAACATGTTTCGATAACTTTGGTGATCGAGTGAGGAAATGGGCTACAATAAATGAGCCTAATATAAACGTAGACTTTGCATATACTAGAGGATTATTTCCTCCAAGTCGTTGTTCCTTTCCCTTCGGCAATTGCTCTAAAGGTAACTCGGACCTCGAACCTCTTATTGCTGGTCACAATATGTTGATTTCACATGCTAGGGCCGTCAAACTATACCGAGACCAATTCCAGGTATGCTACATTTTTCTTTTTTCTGGTTGATGAATTCGAAATGTATTATTAATTAGCCTTAATACAATAACGTGTTGTATCTTCAAAGTATTAACGTTCTTATGGCTTCCTTCTTGTAGCTTAAACAAGGCGGATCCATTGGTATAGTAATGCATGCCTTCAATTATGAAGCATACAAAGATAACGAGCTCAACTATCAAGCAATTGAACGAGCCTATGACTTTTATATTGGCTGGTACGTAAAATATTCAATTGTGCAACGTAATGTATGCTTCAATTCATATACAATGCATGTTGATTATGTTAAAACTGGTAGTATGTATTAATTTTACGGTTGTGTTGCAGGTTCTTAGATCCGTTGATATTTGGTGATTATCCTGCCCTAATGCGTAAATATCTGGGAAAAAACCTGCCAAAGTTTAGTAAAGATGAAATTAAATTGGTGAAAGGGAGTTTAGATTTTGTAGGCATCAATCATTACACTTCATTTTATGTGGTCGATTGCTTTAGTTGTGATGAATGCACCCTAAGTGACAATCGCCCCATTCGAGGTTTTACTGGAAGGTCGGTATATAAAGATGGTATTCCAATTGGAGAAAAGGTAAATTATTCTATAATTTCCCTCGAAAACTAACTATCAATGGCTTTTCAATCCCCTTTATTAGCTATTTTCATCACATTCTTATAATAAGAATGGAGAGCAATAATATGGTTTTTTTTTTACTTACTTCTCTTTTTGTTAAAATAATTAAGTACAAATTAATTTAGATAAATTAAGATAATCAATATTAAAATTCAGTTTAGGATATGAAAGTAAAGTCATAAAAAAATGAAGTTAAATACATTTAGCTAAGCTAAAAAGAGTATAATAATAAGTAAAATTAGGTTAAAAAAACATATCAATATTAAAGACTATTTACCAAAAAGTAGAAGTCATATTTACAGTACCATTAGCTGATTAGCTCCAAATGAATTATTGGTGTTTGGGTCAAAAAAATAGAGTACAATGCAATAATACAACACACACAGTGTAGCAAAGAAAAACTACAAATAAACAACCCCTCTCAAACTCAATCTCACTCTTGTATTAAAATTTCAAAATCACTTAGAATCACTCTTGAAACTTTCATTAGCCCTATATTTGTTTCTACAATCTAGTTAAACAAACTAGCTACTATAACTCAAACCTCTTGATTTTGTAGGTTAAGTGGCGGAGCCAATGAGATTTATGAAGTACGAGTTACCACTAAACCCCCAACTTTAATTTTTACTTAAAATAATCCTTTTTTTTACCGTACCCTTAGTGTTAATTTTATATTTAATTTTTTTAATTTACATTTATGTTATCTTGGGAGTTAGGTCCTTATTACATTATATAATCTAAAAGGCCTTATATAGAATCCATTTCCAAAGATGGATGTAATCTTCATTCTTTTCTCTTATAGTAGTCATTAATTTGTCCATTTTATAAGTTATGATTACTCCTTATTTTTCTCATATATTCTACTATTGTATTTAATTTACCCAAATGACAACCCGATTATATATCTGAACGCCATGGTTTCGTACTTTGAACGCAAGTTTGATATTTTAAAGTCTGTCATATTGTTAGTGTGATGTTTCTACTTCTTGTGCTTTCTTGTTCTACTTATTAATGACTTTGGTACTGTGTATACCACTAAACAAAAATAGACAATACGATGATATCACTTCCACCACTCAAGCAAAATAGGCACACAAGGCCTCGGGCGCACCGCACACAACTTTTGAAACCAACCTTCAGTTTCTCGCTTCTCCTACACCTCCATACTTCAAGACTTGGTATGGGTCTTGGACACTACAAATATCTCCCTCAAAGGACACTACTCTTTACACCTTGAATCCATTCTTAACATCAACCATTGCAAGCAAATGTTACACAAATATCACCTTTTTTGATGACTTTAGCTTTTTAGGTTCAACATTCTTGGTTGCTTTAAAGTATTTTATTTATCATTGTAATCATAGAGTTACTTATATTTCGTGATCCTCTCATAAACACCAATTTCCTCTACAATCTTCATTGTCCATCAATAGCTTTGGTGGAGCAAACCTTTGCCTCAACCTAACCAAGTGAGATCAAATAGTTCCTACCAACCTAAATTAGAAGCATTCTCACACTCCAAAATTTATTTGACACCATCATTGTGTCCACCTCAACTTCACGATGCCTTCAACATACACCTTCACTTCATTTGGAAACATCAAAACATGTTAACAAATCTCAAACTTCTAACTTCATCTTATCATGACATATATGGTATAGGAACTCGTATCAAATGATTCTCTTGTTTTGTTTTGACTTCCCTTCTCATTCAAGTAACAAGATGGTCATCATTTCCTCATCACTTGGACATAAGTTGCCTCCTTTCTTCTAACTTCCTTTCCCTTCAAATATTCAATCGCCTTACAGGAATTTATTGAATTGGTTCTTCTTGGACAATAATAACACTCCGTCTTGTTGTTATAAATGATGGATTGAGAATGAATTTCTGGTGTAATTTATATAAGGAATAACTTAAAATCATTATGGGAGAATGAAGTTGCTCACAACTTATTCTTATGGGAAACAATTTTAGCTCAACTTATGTTTTTGTTCCATAGAGACACAATTTCTTGGGAATTTCGTTACAACTCAAATCATTAGATTCATTACCACTTGAGGGAGTGGTATTGAGTGAGAATAAAAATTTAAAAAAGAAAATTGTATTAACCAGGGAATGAACATGATATTCTTCCCAAATTTTACATACAAATCAGTCCATACTACTACTTACTACCAACAACCAAATGGACGTCCAAGTCACTATAGTCTTCCTCGATTTGTACTTGACCTTCCTCATTTCCCATCTCACTTCTTCTCTTCAGCTCTACCTCGATTGAAAGCTTTCCACTACTACCTCATAACTTTAATGACTTCTTCTCACCATGAATCTTGAACATAACCTCTCGGGGGTGTTGGTAGATGGAAATTAAAGGTGAGAATGAGAATATTATTCCCATTAAAGCCCAATTCCATGTTTGTTATGTTGGAATGAGATTAGATGAGAGAAGGAGAATGAGAATAAAATGACATGAATTCCCCATGTTTTATTACCTAGGGGAGTAGGTAATAGATGGGGAATTCAATTTTTTTTGCTTTTTCCTTTTTCTTTTGAAGGTTATGTGAAACATTTTTTTAATCAAAATTAAGATAATACAATTTATTCCCACATTTATTCCCAAGCCTATACCAAACATGGAATTGGGAATATCTTATGAATTCCCACATTTAATTCTCATTCCCATTTCCATTCTATATTCCCCAAATTCTCATTCTCATTTACCAAATGCCCCGTCATTCCCTTAATATCGCTAAAGCTCCTTCCAATGATAGTGCAAAATAGGACACACAAGACCTTAGGTGCACCACGCACTCCCACTATGCGCTATGGTTATGGAATCATACTTGTAAGTTGCATACTTGCATGTTGCTCCCTGCACCACCATACTTCAAGACTTAGTAGTGGGTCTTAAACACTACATGAACTTCTCAGACCATCAAGCGATGGTGTGTGAGTGAGTGACACATCACATAAATATAAAAATTTGTGAATGGGTGGAAAATTATGGAGTTTATATACCTACAAATGAATAATAAAGGATTTTTTTTGGAAGACATATAAGAAAAAAAGTTTGCTATTAACTAATAACTATCCACTTTTTTCAAAGTTTTTGAAAAATTACCTGTTTTTTTTTTTTAAAAAACAAACAACTATTCATATTTTTTTTTATTTTTATTTGCAAATCACCATCCATCTCCTATTTATGCCAAAAAAACGAATATTTCGGCCAAACCCTCAAAACTTCCTTTCACTCTTGGTAACTCCATAGAACACCGACACCATCGCCACCACAACCTTACTACCCCTGCCACCATTATCGAATCAGACCACCTCAGTCACAACAATCATCATCTCCATTGCCAGTTTGCCACCATCACTCTACCACAGTCATCGCCACCTCAACCGARAAAACAGCCACAACAACACCAWTTGAAATCGAAACCGAGAATCGAAATCAAACAACCACAAAACAACACCACCTCCACCAACAAACACAAACAAAAAAAAAACCTAGAAAGCTTCGAACAAAGCACTAGAATTTCGAACAAAACCTCCTTCTTTTCGACTTAACTTGCAACATTTCAAATAGATTTGTACACCAAAGAACTCCACTCAAGTTTTCGAACAAAAATGGACCATTTTTCAGCAGAAAATTGCCCAAAATCAACTCCCAAATACGTAACACAAATCGTCATTAGCCCAGAAATTTCGAACCCTAACTCCCATTATCGACTTGAATTGTTAATAAATCGAGCAAGAATAGGTTGAAGCAGAGTTTTCAAGCACAATATGGAGAAAAATTATCCCCAAACGAATCATGATTTGCCCAGAATTTTCGAAAATAAATTCGAAAACTTAAATTGATTTTTGATTTTGGATTAATTTGAATGATTAATTTGAGTGGATATTGAATTGGTGAGTAAGATTATTAGTGATTGTGAGTGAGTTTGAACGAGAATGAGTGAAAGAGTGAGAGAGAAATGAAGAAGAACGAAGAAGAAGGTAGAGCAAAGAAAAGTATCAGGCTTAATCAATTAGTGGCCAAAATAGAAAATAAAGGGGGCCCACGTGCCAGTATTTCATTTTTTTTGGCCAGAAATAGGAGATGGGTAGTGAATCGCAAACTAAAACTGGAAACAGGTACTGATTCGCAAATAAAAACAAAAAAGTGGATAATTGTTTTTAAAATAAGAATTAGGGATAGTTGTTTATAAAACAGTGGAAAAAGTAGGTAGTTAATAACAAATTTTCCATATATCTCTATCTCTATCTCTATTATATAAGTCAAGGGGAGCAATGGTGTCCCCCTATAAAATTACCTAGGTACCCTCAATGATTTGACTATTTTAAAAATATATATTAAAATTCAAATATAGCTATAAAACTTAACACTAAAAATGAAAATAATTGCTCACAAGTTTAATGCATTTATTCTAACAAAAATAAATATGAAAATTATATATACCATTAAATTATTTTATCAATTAATACACAATTAAGTACTCTTTATACTATAAACAACTAACATCAAGTTCAATCTATTCAAAAGATAAATAGTTGCTAAACATATATGAAAAACCAATGTATACATTAATGAAACTATACTATTATTCTACATAAAAATTCAACAAATGAGGTACCGATTATTTTTATTATAATTATTGGCTTGAAATCATAGCATTCAACTTCTTCAAAATTAATTTTCATGCATATTAATACTAAAAGAAAAAGAAAATTTGGGGGAGACCTAAGTCACAAAGACACAAGGCAATGTAACTAGAAATTAAAATGTTAACATTTAATTTTTTTACTTTTAGCAATTATGCAAAAAAGAAAAAATTTATCGCATAAAAATATTCAAGCACGCATCGCGTGCATCAAATACTAGTTATTATATAAGCCAAGGGGAGCGATGGTGTCCCTTGGAAAATACAAATATGTCATTCACTTAACTTATAAAAGTAGACAAAGAAATCACTCAACAAATATCAAATTAATTGCCAAATATACATAATCAATTCCACAATTAATGTACATATATATCAAAAATATTGCCAAATATACATGTAATCCATGTAAAAAAAATGAACTAGGATCAAATTAAGCATCAAATTACAATTTTTTTTTAAAAAATTCACAAGTAATAGGTAATAGTAAAACAAAACATTATAGAATTGAATGTTTAAATGACTCTCAAAAAAGAAGGGAAAAATATTTTTTACGATGCATCTAATTTTCTGATAAATAAGAGATACAAAAAATGACTACTGCGGGAAAATAGAATTTCAATAAAACACTAGTACTTATGTTTTAGTGTGTTTTTTAATCCATAGATTTTTTTTATAGTATTTTGAAACATGTATAATGGATATTAATAAGATGTACATAAGAAACAGTAAACATAATATTGAATTTAATACATAAAAAAACGAGACTTCAACTAATGGTAAATGACAAAATGTTCAATGATTTTCAACTTATATTTAATTTATGATGATTTATTTTTGCCCATAAAAATAAACAGACTTAATGTCAAAAAATCAAGACTACATCTTTGAAAGACAACAAATAATCTATAAAAAAACCCATGCATAAATTCACAAAACACTAAAACAATAATGAGATAAAAATAAAGCCGTACGCGTCGCGTGCATTATAAAAGACTAGTAATCTAACTACAACATTTTTGTTATGTTTTTGCTTTTGTTTTGGTTGTCTATCAGATGGGGTAAATGGATTTCACGTTGTTACGTATGGAATGAGAAACTTATGGATTACATTCATATGAGATATCCAAAACATGACATATATATAACTGAAAATGGTAAGTAGTTTATTGCTTATAGGGAATTATTATTAACTCATATTGTAAATTTAACATCCTCTAAAAGACATATATAGTTCCCATTAATCATCCCTTATGGAAATAGATGGCGGGTCAAAAGAGTATATAAATAGCACAAAGTTCGTTTTTTGTTGTCAGGAAGTATTATGCACTTTCATATAATTTTCATACTCCTCCCTTCTCATATGAACACTAATGATTGACATTATTCATGTGAGAGGAATATGGTAGATATTATATATTTAAATCACCGCCTATCAAACAACTATATATATGTCGTAAGTTATACTATTAAAGCACCCTTTAATCTGATCAATATGAATTTATCATACATTTCTTGCAAAAAGACATAATTTTATTCTCATATCACCATTTTCATAAATGATCACGTTATTTACTACGTTTATGCATGTAAAAATTGATAAATTTTCAGGTATTGCCACATATTATCATGAAGGACAAGAACAGTCGATGTTAAAGATTTCGAAGAATTTAATTCCACAAATCATATCTTTCAGCTTTGTTGAAGGCTATGAGGTGAGATCTCAAAACACTCCTTAAACAAATTTAAGATGTATAATCCCATAAAAAAAAGAGAAAAAAGATAAAGAAGTGCATGTATAATTTTTTTTTTTTTAAAAAACATGTTATAGTTTTGTTGTTTCATAAACATCGATTGTCACCACTAAAATTATGTCCCAACGTTAGATTTTGATATATGAGAGTTTTCAATATGTTCATCACAAGTACACAAGCTAAAATATAACTACACCCGTTTCAGTTTAGATGCTATATTTGCCTTTAGACACATTTATTTTTGTAATTAGACCATATTTATGTTCATATACACAAATAAAACATAGTCATGCTGGAGCTTGTTTATTCATCCTAACGAGTACTTTTAAATATATAACTTTATAATTTCTTCTTATGATAAGTTAAGATATAAATAGTTAAAGATGCGTTACAACAAATGTGAAAAAACAAATGTAGCCTCTAAAGTAAAACGGAGGGACTATTTCAAATGGCCAAATTTTAGCAAAAGGCTTACTCATATTAAATTATTACAAAAAATATGCTAAAACTATTAAAGTTACCCTAAATATATTAAAAGTGACGTTAAATTTTAACGATTATTGCTAACGGGCATCCTGGCCTTAGATAAGAATAATACATTCTAATATGGTAGAAAATTTGGAATATAATGCATGCCAAATCACATACGTCAATTGTTGTAAATAATGCTTATATCTATTTATTATTCCAGTTTAATTATCTTATCTAAAGCCTTGGAACGCTTCTTAGCTTTTGACTTAAAAATATTACCTATATGTCTGTCAAAAAAAAATATTACCTATATTGTTATAGGATTACTAACCCTTAAGATCATCCAAACAATTTCCATTTTAATACTCACAGAGCAAATCTACCATTTGGCATTAAATTCTTTGCATTGTTTAAAAAAATTGTACTCTTTCATTTCGTTTGAAAATGTAGTCATTTGTGTTTATTTCGCTATTCATAAGTGAAGAAAATCTTGTAAATATTTATAAATGTATAAAAAATAATATAATGATGTGAGATCTTACTTGATTCGCATTAATAAGTAGATTATTAATATTACAATTATTATAATTTTTACATATATACGTTTAAAGATATAATTGATATAAAACATGCAATGGGAAACATATGAAAATGTAATGATTACGTTTTCATAAACGAAGAGATAATTATTACATTTGATACAACTCATTAGTAATTATCACTCCTGTTCTACAATAAATAAAAGGTAAAGGTTATTCATAAAATATACTTCCTCTATTCCCAATTGTTTTTCCTATGACTTTGACAATGCACATACATTTGCTATACCCTTGCTTTGATGAACGGTATCTTTAATTGAATAAATCAAACATAACTTAACACAGTTATATTATTTTTCGTTGTATATATTGTGAAAAAAGTTTGAAACATTAATACGATTTTGAATAGTCTCAAAATTATAAATAGGAACGAAGAAAGCATCCTATAAGGACATCTCCAGTGGTTGGCGAAATATTGTTGTAGCTTGTAATATTAATTTAAATTTTTAAGCAACATTAGCTTTAAACTACAACAATCAATAATCATTAGCGACAATACCTTGTAGCTTGATGTCATTCATTAAACTAATATGAATTTAAAAAAAATATATAAATTAATATAAGAAAGCAGACACTTGTCATCAATTGATAAGTTGAACAATCTACTTAATTTTCAAGCTACCTTGCTCAAATAAGTAGGGTCTGCTTGGTTGTTGCTTGTTTTTTTATCATCTCTAATGGTTAGCATGCTGCTATTTACTTTCTACAATTTGCAAGCAGGTCCTAAAATTCTACCATTGGAGATGCTCTAACCGTCTTTCAATAAAGTTAATGAAAACCACCTCATAATATAAAATACTTTCAATTTGACATGACCCTAGATAGAAAAATTGCATTTCATTTATTGGAAGACTAGCTATATATAGCCATATAGGAAGTGTTGTCAAGTTCCAAAAGTAGGAAATTAATTAAAGAAAATTTAGAAATTGTAATAAATTAATTTAAGGACCAAAGTATAATAGAAAGAACACAATGTTTAAAGTTAATAATCAATTATTAGTACATCTACTAATTGAACCTTCAATTTTGTTTATAGGAAAGGAGCAAAAGTKCATGGCTACTTTGCATGGAGTTTCATGGATAACTTTGAATGGATGCAAGGCTACAACATCACCTTTGGACTATTTCAAGTTGATCGAAACACTATGAAGCGAACTCCTAAACTCTCTGCTTCGTGGTATGCTAATTTCATTGCAAATGATGAAACATCGGCTTTTAGTTCATTTTAAGACTTGTATAAAAATTACAATTAGTAAAGTGTTTAGTTGCTTTTTTGGAACAAAAAGGAGTTATCATATTTGCTTATTATTATACGGATACAGTATTCTTCGTATCAATTAAATAACAAATGTATATTATTGTGCATATATTTGAAATAATAACTTTTGTATATGTTTGGTTTTGTAAAAAGAAGTGTAAATGGTTATATAATAATATATATATATATATATAGTAGAGAGAGAGAGAGAGAAGAGAGAGAGAGAGAGGATCAAATAGAAGATCCTTAAAGAGAAGTGTATTGAGAAGCAACTTATCGTTGGATTTTGAATCGAGGGTCAGATTTATTTCATGAAAAAAGTAAATGTGCACATTTTGTACATAAATTGTGTCAAATTTTCTGTGGAATGTGCAAAAAATAAAAAAAAATGCACATTTACTATTAAACTTAGCCACATCTTGACCGTTCATCTCAAAATTCAACGACCAACATGATTCTCACATTCTCATTGTAAGGGTTCTTCTCATTGCTAAAATAAATATTTAGAAAGTAAATGGGAAAATGACTAGGACAGTCTTTCTCTAAAATGGTTCATATATACTCTCCACTCATCTTAGCTAAAATAAGAATAATTGGATTACTATAAAGTTTGTACAATTATGGAACTAAATATATATGAGAAGTGAGGTTAAAATGTAGATTTAGGTTGGAGAGTAAAACAAATAAAAATTGCATTGTTCAATGCAAATGAGTGTATTGCAAGTGGTATGTTGAATTCAACACGGTGGACCACTACAATTAAAAAATTAATATACGATTTTTTAAAATGGAATAAAGTGTGAGTGGTAAGAATTTTCGATGAATGTTCAAATGAGGAAGTGGATAAAATTTCGTTAGAATGGAGGGACGAATTTTATCAAATAACACAAAGAAAATTGATACTGGTTCTATAACACTCAATTCAACCCCCTCCCCCACAAGTGCTTTTCATACCTTCAATTGGTATTAGAGCCAAAACTTCTCGAAAAGGGTAATACCTAAGGGGTCCAAGCAATGGTACTTAAGAGTTATGTGCAATAGGTTAGGGCAGTAAACTTCAAGTTTAATTGGAAAAATTATTCTTAAAGGAAGAACACTAGGAGCATACATATTTATAGGAAGAGTTAAGGCTGAAGGAAAAGGGATACTTGCGTACTAGAGATGGATGATGTGGAGATAACTAGACACAAAGAAGGCATCACCTACGGTAGTGGTCAAGGTGGCTGGTAGGGTGACATGGTCATCGATGAAAAAGGAGGTTGTGGAAGTTTTGGAAGAAAAATCTACTGTTCTACTCAGCGAACCAGAGAAAGGGGCATAAGCTAGACACCCTTTACCCTGCAAAAGGTAAATCTGTTGAATCCCTTCTTACCACTAGTTCCACTGATTTAAGTGCTAGGTGTTTTCTTGTAAGGTGTCGTGTTGAGGATGGTTATTTTGTTGTGTCTGCTTTATCTGAATTTCAAAGAGTTGATTTGAGTTTCAAGAATGGATGTCGTTGTTCAAATGTAATGCGACTTGTATTATTAGAGTTAAGGATTGTTGTTAATATGAAATAGTTGCCTAATATGTCAATTGGTTCCCAAGTTGGCGAAGTAGATGTGAGTTTGTCGATTGCTCCTTTAGCTAGTCTGTAACAAGTATGCAAGGATGGGTTTGATAAGTACTCTAGTGAGTAGTGACCTTTTTGTTTGGGTCACAATTCAAGAAATTTATGATTTCTATTTATGGAGGCAAAATGCCCAATAAGCCTATTGTCTTCAAGCCTGGGAATCTTACGGAACCAATCATGCTTGTTCTTCATCCCTCATGCAACAAGGTTCTGATTCGTGAGAGCTCAAGTAGGGGTAGCATACTACATCATGAAGTGAGTTGTTACTGATTAAAAATATATGGTTTCTTGATGAATAATAGAGTAGTAAAACAACTAAGAAGCTTGACGAGATACTTTGATTAGCAATGATCAGTAAGAATCAAAATACTGGCTACAATGATACTGACACTACTCACATAATTCAATCAGCGATAGAATACAAGAGCTTAAAGAAATTATAGGAGAAGTGGCCCACTTAGAAATGACCCAACAAAAGAAGGCCAATGAGCATCTGGCGAAAGGAGACTGGAGGGAAAGCACGAAGATTCAAATATCCAAGAAAAAGGCGCCATGAAACCTCAAAGGGGTAACCGATGATAACCACCCATGATCTCCACCATTGAGGCCTATAGTTAGATGAAGGCAGGTAGAAAAAGAATAACCAAACAATCAAACAGACATCTATCTTTCTTAGCATTTAGCTTTCCTTAGCCACACTTGGCTTAAATAGCCAAGTATAGTTTAGGCGTAGCATAACGTAGTGTAGCTTAGCGTAGCGGTAGTTCATCCTGATAATGGATTAGTAGCGTGTTTGTTGTTATCCCAATTGTGTAAACAAAGGAGTAGATTCATCATCCTTCCTTGTGATATACATTGTAGTCTGACTCTATCCTAATTTAAATGGATGGGCTTTCGTTCTCTTCATTGCGGTTTGTTTTAAGCTTTAGTTTTTATTCCACAACAAGTTTATTTCTGCTATATCCTCTTGACTTCCACTATGACCTTAGCAGCCATTTTACTTTATCAAGGTTATTTATATAATCAGTAACCGGAGGGGCAGCCCCCTATCGAACTTAAAACAACATTGGGCGGTTGACTTGTTGGTGAAGTRCAAAATAACCTAAATAGATTTTTTTGGCGACCACAATAGGAGAGAAGTCTGCAATACTGCAATTGTTTGTCAACCATTGCCCCTAAACGGTCTACTCGACAAATGGGTAATCAGGAGAAWGATACTTTATCCGATCAAAATCTTGAAAATCCACTYGGAGATCTTGATAATTTTGAAACTGTTCCGCAACAATATCAATTCGTTAAAGATCTTGTTCCTCTTGAGCATACCAAGTCTCAAACACAAAGACTAGACGGTTTGCATCTAAATAGGGGGAAGATCAATTATCCTCAGCCAAAAGTTTGCTCAATTCAATATACACACAATATGTAGATATTGTTACAAGCCTTTTGGAAGACTTGAAGGAAAATCATAGGGAGCAGTTCAACAATCTCCACAAGGTATGGTACATGAAACTACTTTATTGATAACCGCCGAGTTGCAAAACTTTAGTTCTCAATCATAGCAGGCAGTTACCAGGTGGGTGGAACGGATTATATTAGATATCAATGAGACATTGAATGCTACTAATGTAGCGTTGTCYAAGACKGTTGCGATTGAGGTAGTTACTCGGTTGGAGCCTTTAGTRGAAATACATAATCAACTAAATGAACGGTTGATGTGTTTGTTAACTGCTAGAGGTTTAGGAATTGTTGTCGACAACTTATAGAAGGAGCCTCCCTTAGGTTATCCTAGCGCAGACAACTTGATTGGATCAACTGTCCCTCCGGCCTTTCAGATGGCATCAAGGTGTATCCCTCTCCGAGATGCCAATGAAGGGAACGGGAGTCAGAGGAGAGAAGCATGCTCAAGGTTAGGTTATGAGTGAGGCTATAGCCATGGTGACCTTGGACCTTCTTCTGTTTCTTTTTCTCCTAATTCAATACCTTTGACCTCGTCAATAGGAACCGTTCCACCCACGAGAACAACCCCTATTTCTAGGGTAAACGGTTATGGAATTGGAGGGGTTTAAAACAGTAGTAGTGGTTTCAAACTGCTATTAACGGACATATATCTCCAGTCTCATATCCTGCTACTCATGAACCACTTCAACCCACTTACATTCCACAAACTGGGAATTAGGGTTATCAATATCAAGCTTATCCTAACCAAATACATCCTCCTTAGAATAATCCCTGGGGGCAGGGATTACATGCACAAGGTAATGCCTATGGTGGGCCTCAGGTGATGGGAACGCAGAACTCCAGTAATATTGGTGGTTTCCAACCTGGAGCCAGATATAACCAAAATCCTTATGGGAAACACCTTATCTTGCCTATTACAAGGATAAACAACACCCAAATGGTTAAGATAAAAACTTCCATGCTCATATGGGACAAGATCCTTAGGGACCTCTCCATAGGCAAGTGGAGGAGATGATCCAAAGAGCCATGGGACATTATGCCGGTATCCCAAGGGGAGGGACTTGTAATCCTTATCCTGATGGATTAACAGGGTGTATCCTTTTCCTAGAGGATTCAAAGTTCCTGAGTTTTCTCTCTTATTCTCTGGCGATGAGTCGGTATCCGCTGAAGAACACTTCGTCAGGTTTAACTGGCAATGTAGGGAAGCGACATATAGTGACTAAATCAAGTTGAGATTATTTTCTAGTTTCCTTACTGGGATTGCGTTTTCTTGGTTTACCCACCTTCCTACAAACACTGTACAGACATGCAGGATTTGCAAGGGAATTTTCTTCGCCATTTCACTAGAGTGGAAGTTAGAGTTTCTATTTGAGACTTAGCCAAGATAACACAGGACAAGGGGGAGCCTGTAGAAGATTACATCGCTAGGTTTAAGAGAGCAAAGATCAGATATAATCTTAGCCTACCAAAATTTGAATTTTTTTCAATAGTCTAGAAAGGGTTGTCGTTTCATTTTACAAAGAAATTTAAGGGTCAACACTTCCCTGACTTCGTGGATCTAGCTAGCGCTATAGTTGCATACGAAAGATTGATGAGCCTAAGTTGTACCATGTTTTTAGTTTGTTAATAATGCTTTGTGTATGTAACTTAGGCCAATCTCCGTAGTGTTTACATTACTTTGAGATTTAGGTGAAGTTAAGAGTTTAAAATGTAAAACTAGTTTAAATTGCGACATTTGGAACATTTGGCCTAAGAACAAGAATAAGTGAAGGAAGAAAACAAGACTTTGGTGCATCCAATTGCAGAAGGGTCAACTTCAAATGATGATATCTTTCAATATACAAATGATATTTAAGTGATTCACATTAAAGGTTGTATCTCTCTTCAAGTGCTTTCCAACGTTAGGTCACAAGCCTATTTTCATCAAGAATTGAGAGAGTTATGCCTTCTTTAATCCGAGGTGGTCAGTCTGAGTATGACTCGCGCATTCGACTCTGTTTTGGATTCATGGTTCTGCCTCCAATGCGTGACTCACGCCTCTACTTTCCAGCCTGTTTTTGTGCCGACATCAATCCACTTGCACCTTGTACTTATTGTTCTGATATTTGCTTCTTTTGCCACTTACTCCTAGCTTGTACTCTTCAACTTTGCTTCCTCTTACATAGCTTTAATGCTTTAGGAACCTTTGTAAAATATCTTACCTTAGCTTAAGTTTGGAGTATAAATTAAGGAGTCGACCCATCACTCAACTCATGTTTGAAATCTTCTAGTTCTTCATATAATAATAATTAGTATAATTTTCTCCTCTCTTTTCTTCTCTTTTTGTTCTTCATTTGGAAAGGTGGTAATCATGCTCTTAACTTAATTTATGTAAGCATCACTACTTCTCCTACACTTTTTTATTTATTGTCTAATTTTGGTTAAAATGTTATGATCTAAAACTTACCTTAACTAGGTGTACAACTAGTTAATGAAAGTTGATGGTTTAAAGCTGATTTTTGGAAATGCAAGCAAATTCTTGGTTTCCATAATCATTGAAGCAACCAAGTTCTCTTGATTAAAATTAGTCTTCACTAATTGAACTTAGCAAAACTGACAAATTGCAACTTAGTAAAATTGACACTTTACCAAGGGGTTCATTTAGTTTAACTAAATCTTAGTTTAATTGAAGTTGGGAAATTAGCAATGGGTTTACTCAATTAAGCTTGTTAATTGTTTAAACTTTGTAAACTTTATTTGAGTGTTTTCGTTTAAAGCTTGTTTAAATGATTTCATTACTATTATATCTCCGAGTTTAACGCTTCTATAGAATTGAGTCTTTTCGCTTGGAAAAGATTAGTTTGATAGTTAGAATAAGGGTATTGCGCTTTGCTTAACTTGATTATTTGAGGAGTCTTCACTTGTTTGGAAGTGAAAAATAGGTTGATTAAAGATCACAAGATAATTGAGTAAAAGCTGAAGTAATTTAATAAGTAAACTGTTTTGAGCATAATTTTGACCGAACCTATTTTATTTTCCTTATTTATTTTCTGTTTTAGATTAGTTTCACCACTAACTCCCCAAATCTTTGTTCTTCATGTTCAATAAAATGAAAGTATTAACTCAGCTTAAACCGATGAAATGAGCCATGACATCATCCTTGTTCCCCGTGTTCGATAACCCCCGCTCCTACTACAATGGGGTTTTATTTGTCTTAGAGACCGCTAAAACCTCTTCGTCCAAGATGTTTGGCTAAGAAAATAAAAATCAAACATAAATATTATGCTAATTATGCTAATAGCACAGAAGAGAGCATAGATCAGGATGAAGATCAAATGGATGTGGCTATGGCTGAATTTGTCTAGGGCCAACCATTCAAATGTCCTCAATTAGTAAAAAAAATTCTTCTCTAAAGAAAGACTTTAAGACTGATCAAACAAGAGAATACACATTTGACGTCAAGAAATGTGATGAAATATTTGATTGGCTCTTAAAGTTTAAGAAGATTAAACTAGTGGGTAGACACGAGGATAAAGATCCTAACGAAATAAAAGGAAAAATATATTGTAAATGACAAGATGCCTTCACACATAAAACTAGTGATTGTGTAATTTTTAGAAATAAAATTCAGGATGAAATTGATAAGGGAAACATTAATTTTCCTGAAAAGAGTGCAAATGCTTGTGAAGTTGATTCTGAATTTTTATCAGAATTAGAACAACATGAGATGAACTGTAATATGGTTAGTATTGATGCTAATACTATTTCTCGTATTGACATGCAGGAGCTCTCTAATGTGGATATTGTTGTAAAGTTATACGAGCGCATTGTGAAAGAAGGACTCTTGGTTGCTCCAAAATGTTAAAGTCAAGATCATGACAATCTCAATGTATGTAGGTGACATTTTAGTGTTGCACACCCAACTCACCAATGTAAGGCTTTTAAAGGCTTCATCAATAAATAGATGAGGGCAGATGGGTTGTTAATCTCATAGTAAGAATACCAGACGCTGGATCTTGCTAATTTTCAACCTAGAGGAAAGAAAGCTGAAATTGATGAGATGTAGTCTGGCAATGTTGCCACTAATTTTGGTCATAATAAGAATGGGAGCCAGAAGGCCCTGACATATGTGGAAGCTATTCAAAAATTTCCTTTGCAGACGAAGGTATTGCGGATGGCTTGAAGAAGTTACGTTTCTCCATGTCACCTTCTTGTGCAGATATGTTGCATTATGAGCTAGTAAGGACTGAAGTCATCCCTAACAACCCAAGTTGGGTACCTAGGCACTAGTAACCTTGGCTTGAAACGATATCAAGGAGGAGATCAGTCACTCTACGTGCCCTTTACTGTTTAAGTCTTGACTAGGTTGGGCAAACCCAAAATTGTCAAATTGAGCAATAAGATTGAAAGAGTCTGAAACTAAGATAAAGGTGTCCAAAAGACAGAAGTTAATTAAAGGGGTGTGATCAGTGCATTTATGCTCCATCTTATGGTCATTCTCCGTCCTTTTTAGCCTTTGTTTCACCCAATTATCGTGCGTTTTCAGTCGATTTTTCCTTCGCTCGTCACATGTCACCAAGATTTTGGACTTCGTGTTATTTTTGGGTGTTTTCCAATTATTTTTGAGGTAAAATTTGAATACAAGTGCTTTGACATTTTACATGAGGTGTTACAGGTCCGTGCCGAGATATTCGGAGTCAAGCATGCTAAGCTCGAGCTCGGAAGTAGGAACTTGAGGCTTGAAGAGGAAGAGGTTGGAGCACCCGCTCTCACCCTAGAGAGCGTCCGCTCTAAGCCAAACGCAGCAGCATCGCCCAAGGCCCCCAGAGCGCCCGCTCCTCCCCCTAGAGCGTCCGCTCGTGAAGCAGTCAGAGGCAAAAAATTCAAAAGGTTCCAGAGCGTCCGCTCTAAGGAATGAGCGTCCGCTCAGCCAGGTCAAGGAAAAGCGAAGCATTCTGGAGCACCCCAGAGCGTCCGCTCCTCCACCTCGAGCGTCCGCTCTCCTCCCTCGTGCCAGCTCACTACTTTGTCTTATTAGGGAGCGTCCGCTCTGACTCACCTCGAGCGTCCGCTCCTATTTGTGGCGGCTCATTTACTCCAAATATTCCTTTTCTCTCTCTCATGTAATATATAAATACCCAACTTTTCTAGGTTTAGGGAGACACAGAGACTACACAAAACATTTGATTTTTCCAGGTTTTAGAAAGAAAGAACACCTTGGTTTTAGCTTAAAAACATCATTCAACAATTTCTTCTTCATTTTGCTATTCAATCCATCCATTCAATCTTCTAGTTTTTGGTAACATCTCTCATTTCCCTCTTTGCTTGTTCATTATTTTTATGTTTTAACTTGTTGATTACTTAGTTTGTATCTACTTTCAATCTCCTTGATTATAGTTTGTGAGTTTAAAGTTTGAATCTTTAAGTAATTTTTGCTAGTCTAGTTGTTATTCTCAATCATCCATGTCTAATAGTTTCTTCATGCTTTATGTTTTGTTTGGTTTATTTATGACTTTCACTAGTATGAGTACTCCTCTCCTAGGCTAGGTTTCTAGCTAGGGCAGGGGAGAGATCATGGAACTTTGATGATTGAGCATGGAGTGATTGATCGTTTTGTATGAGAAACTTGTTGATGCTTGCCTTCTAGCATGGATTTGATGGCTAGAATAGGAGTTTGGACAACTTCTAGGATAGAACCTTGGACTAACCAAGTGCGGTTGAGAAATCTAAACATGAGGTTAGAGACATCATGCTAGTGGGGGTTTAGAGTAGACCGAACCGGGTTGTAAGTGAGGTAGAGAATGAGAGATCTAGTTTGCCAAACTAATCGACCCAACGTGTTTGGCTTGGTCTTGAGCTGTTGTGTATTCGGGTGGGTTGAGAAATCTAAGCCCTCTTACATAAACTAGTGTCCTTGCTTGAAACAAATGACTCATGCTTGATATGTGATCGCTCCGTTTTTGATGATTGGATTGTCGTGCCTCTTTCCCCTTTCCCTAGTGTCTTTAATCGTTGGTTTAACATCGTTTTAGCTTAGTTTGGTTAGAATTAGACTTATTTCGATCGAGTAGTTTACTCACCTTATTTCCTTATAAAAAATTTCCCCCTTCATTCAATGGCTAGGCTAAGTAATCCCATGTTCCTTGTGGTTCGACCCCTGCTTTCCTACACTACATGTTAGGTTAGGATAGGGTAATTAAGTTTTGACCGGATTAGGAAGTAACGACCCCTAAGTACCGATCAGGGTGACAAATTAAACGAAGATAAGAAACAGGAAGATAACTTGTCTCTTGCTAATGTAAAGAGAAGGGTCCGGAAGAAAGCTAGGTTAACCAGAGAAGCAGCTACCAGTCAACTACAAGCAAACACAGTTCATGTGGATGAGGAAGCATTGCAAAACGGAATTCTTAAAGTTGTCTCTGTTGAGGAGCCTCATTTGCAGACTGAAAATGACTGGAGAGAGAATTCAGGAGAAGGAATTCATAAAGAGAAATCTCATTCGGGCTATGTCAAGACAGAGAGGTAAAAGGGGGATTTGCTTGAAACCCAACCCTATTTGGGTCCTATCCAGACAGTACGCTTGACTTCCTGGCGATCCCAAAATGAATATCTATAGGTATATATATGTATTTAGATCTTATGATATTTTGGAAATTTATCTACTTTTCCTCCTTGTGGATCAGAGACAATGTAAAACAAAACATTGTTTTGATTTAACTTTAATTTTAGAACTTTTGTACAAAAAATATTTCTTGGCAATGTTACAATTATCTTTCTGAAATTCTTAATTAATGGAAATATTTTGTTAAAATAAAGTGTTTTATTCGCAAAGTATAGTACAATTTTATTTATGATCATTAAATGACAACATTATTTTAGTGATGATAAGACATGACAACTTAATATCGGCGTCATACACTAAATGATGGTTGGGTAATGATGGTTTATATGGGATAACGCAACAATTTATTACTTTGGTTTCCAAGTAATTTCCCAAGAAAAAGGTAAATGTAATTCATGGAAATCGTGTCTGATTAATTGTGTGCTATCTTACTCCAAAAACCACTTCAAATTCAGATTGCAAACGTAGAAATGATCACAAAATTATAATTGTTACAAATTATAAGGTCACCGTTATAACAAAAGCTTTATGACAAAAAGGATATAACAAGTCCTCTGGCGATGGCTTGAGGCGTTAATTCGCAAGGATTCAAGTGAGTTCATCCTTGCAAATTAAGGGGGAAATTTGTTACTGATTAAAAATATATCGTTTGACTTTGATGATTAATAGAGTAGTAAAGCAACTAAGAGCTTGACGAGTAACTTTGATTAGCAATGACCAGCAATAATAGAAGACTGGCGACAATGATACTTGGCATTTCTCACATAATTCAGTCAGTCAATAGAACACAAGTGCTTGAAGGGATTTTGGGAGAAGTGGCCTACTTAGAAATGACCCAACAAAAGAAGGCCCATGAATAATCATGGAACAAAGAAGACTTGGAGGGAAAGCACAGAGATTTAAATATCTAAGAAAGAGCGCCAAAAAACCGTCAAAGGGGTAATCGATGATAATCACCAATGATCTCCACCATTGAGGCCTAAAAATAGACGAAGGTGCATCAGAAGGACGAACAACCAAACAATCAAACAAACATCTATCTTTCTTAGCATTTAGCTTTCCTTAGCCACACTTGGCTTAGTAGCCAAGTACAGTTTAGCGTAGCATACCGTACCGTAGCATAGTTTATTCTATAATGGATCAGTAGCGTGTTTGTTGTTATCCCAATTGTGTAAACATGGAGGTAATCATCCTTCCTTGTGATATAGTTGTAGTCTCACTCTCACTACTACAAAAATGAGCAAAGAGACCGGTTAAAAAGGGGCTAAGAGACCGCATTATAACCGGTCTCAAGCTGAGAGGGCTCTTAGGTGAAGAGACTGGTTAATAATTGCGATCTCTTAAAGCAACCAACACAACAAGAAAATTGGCTTCGGCCGACCACACTTACCGACCGAAAATCGGTCGGTAAGCGGTGTCGGAATCAAAATAGTCGGTAATCCAAAACTTACCGACCGAATTTCGGTCGGTAAGGCTTTACCGACTGATTACCGACCGATTCCCGACCAATTACATCCAACAATTTTTTGGAGGGAAAAAGTGGTTTACCGACCGATTAATCGGTCGGTATACCGACCGATTTAAAGATCGGTCGGTATACCGACTGATTAATCGGTCGGTAAATACCATTTTCCCTTCGAAAATTGGAGGGTCATTGAGGGGTTTACCGACCGATTAATCGGTCGGTATATCGACCGATCTTTAAATCGGTCGGTATACCGACCGATTAATCGGTCGGTAAATACTCATTATTTTTTTTAATTTAAATGGACATTACCGACCGAATATTCGGTCGGTAATCAGTATGTTTTATATAATAAATTTTTTTACCGACCGAATATTCGGTCGGTAATTAGTATTTTTTATATAATATATTTTTTTACCGACCGAATATTCGGTCGGTAATTTGCATATCTGAAATTAAAAAAAAATGGCAGAAACCAGCTTGCAAGCTGGTTTCCATTTCAACAATAAAAAAAATGCATGAAAATATACAACTTAGGTATCATCATATTCACTTTGCACACTTTCAAAATTGGTGGGGGAACAGAGAATTATTCACAAATCACAATACCACATCAAGTAGTACCTATTACGAATTTACGACAGTAATGCTAGCACTAACAACTTCTACAACTGACAACACGCTACTCCAGGGAAAAGGATTTCTGCCTCTTCATCAAGTGCATATTCCAAATTCTTTAGTTTAGCAGTATTATCAGCATCATTAAATTTGTGAACAGTCGAACCGAGGAAGACTGCTATCAGAAAACACCCTACTCCAGGGAAAAGGATTTCTGCCTTATTTATTCTGTCATCCAAGAAATAGTTCACTGTTGTCCCTGTTAATGTCAAGCAAGAATTAACTTATCAGATCAATTTCAGTTCTTCCAATCTATCATATTCTCATAAATTTTCCCAATTGATTTGAAGACATGAATTCAGCATCATAAATGACACTATGTGAAAATTTTACCATGTAAAGATGGAACACCCTTAGCGAGAAGGTTCTAACCCTTTCACTATATTACTAACAAACCAAATACTGGTCATAGGCTCAGCCCTTATCACATGCAATGATGCAAACTAGAAAATATTCTTAAATGGGTTAAGTTACGGGACAATTCATACACAAACGACAAATTATCGAATCATTACTTTAGCATGACTTCCGATCATGGCCTCATGGGATATGTAACAAAATAAACAGTTTTACCTGGTTGAAAAATGGCCATGACTCCAAATTCTGGGCACGAAGTGTATCTGTATTTATTGCTTGGTAGTTGGCTTTTGATCTTAAGAATTTAGGTCTCTGCCAAAATAAAAGTGGATGATCAGCTGAACTGAATTCAGAAGTAAGATGTCCAAATTTATTTTATAAGCAAAAACTTCAAAGTTCAAGCTCCCCTTGTCATTTAGGGACTAGCTAGAACCCGATTCGACTTAAAATGAGTACCAATTCCTACACTCTGGCTACATGTTGTTGTATGTCTTACCATTTTCCCATAATTACAAAACTTGAAAAATAGGACACTTCAAAAGTTAGTGCACTGGTTCAAAATATTTTCTTCCGAAAAAGATATGTGTCCAGCCAGATATAAGATACAGGCTGACTGTTGCCTTTTCTCCACTAATTTCCTCATTATGCAGGAGAACATGAAAACATATGTCCTGGAATGGCTTCAGCTGATCAATAATAGCAATATGAAAGTTTGCAACCTAAGGTTCAATAGTTTAACCTGTATAACCACTTGACATACTTAAATCAAAAGACTAGATTACCTCAAGACATACAAACAACAGAACAAAGACTATTATCACTAAGGCAAAAACTAATGCTGTGGCAAACTGGCAACAAATTATAGTATGAGACATTTGAAGGCAATCATATCATATAAATAGTTGACGGAACGCACTTGCCACAGTGAGATATAACAAGCAATGATAAACCAGAAGTAGCAAGTGTCAATTGTCAAAGCATGTGGAGTACATGAAGGATTGGTATTAACATTACCTGAGTCTGCAAGATTGATTTTGAGGTAGTGTAAATAAGCTCCCATTTCCCATTAAGTAAATCAGATTTCAGTGGGTTTTTGGTTGGATTCGCTGCTTCGAGTTTGCGAGTAAGCTGATGAAGATCACAATTAAAGATATCAGACCAAATAATTTCAGAAGAGAAGTAACCTTGCTATTAACTTCAACTAGCTACCAATAATTCAGTATTACAACCACAAAATGTTATGGTATTAATTAGGATATATATCTTTGTTAGCGGTTAGTTAGGATAGATATCTTTGTTAAGTAGCTGTTGATTAGCTGTAGGATATATAGATATCTTTGATCACCTTAGTTGTTTTATAAATACTTGTCATGTAATCAATTGTTAATCATCAATTCAGTAATCAAAGTATTCCCTTCTCTTATTCTCACATTCTCTCTTCTTCTCTAATTCTTCTTCTTTTCTGATTTCTTCTTCTTTATCTCTTAATTTCTTTCCTATCCTGTTATTATTAAGCTTGTGTATGCTACTTTTCTGGTGTTGTATTTGCAACATAACACAAACGATGAACTCACATCTTTATTAATTACTTTCAATTATATAGCCCATATGCATCCTTAAACTTGGATTTCCCTAATATCTAATGATTCATTGTCATGTAAAATAGAATTTGCCAATAACCCATTTTTTCATAATAGACATGCATTATAATATTTTATCATTATATGAATTCACAAAGGAAAATAAGGATATTGGGGCTACTGAAACAGACTGAATTTTGCATCATGCAGAAATAAAGTATCAAGATAAACAACTCTAAATTAATAAGTGATAAAAACACCCAAGATAACAAATTGCATCATGAAATGGGATAAAAATACCGAATTAACCTGATCAATCATCTGCTGGTCTTCAGGGGTAGCTTCAGCACCTCTGTCAAGGGGTTCAATGGCTTCAAGAAGCTCCAATTTGAGTGCTTTAGCATCTTTACTTTTGGTAAAGAAAGCAGGAAAGAAAGAAACTTTAGTTCTAACACTACTTCTGTCAGTTATACTTTTGTTGCATTGATCATTGAAAGGCTTGTTTGAGAGGTTATGAAAGGTGGGTTTTAATTAACAATTTTTTTTAGTCCATTGAAAGTATAAAAACAATTAGTCAAATTATTGAAGTATTTGTTAACATAGGAGGTTTACTAATGGTGAGCTGGTGACAAACTGACAAATAAGCAACAATTTAAACAAATCTACAAAATGAAAAAAGAATTCAAGAAATGGAACATACTTCATATCTCTTCTTAAGAAATTGGGTTGAAGATTCCACTTGATTAAGGTCATTTTTATCATTGACAAAAACAAGGAACAATAATTATGTCATGTCATAATCCATTCAAGTACCAAACAATTGAATCATAATCCATTCAAGTACCAAACAATTGAATCATAATCCATTCAAGGAGACAAATATATCAATAACTGCAGAATGAAATTGGTTGGAGTGACTTATTCAGAAGAGGGGCATATATAAACTGAGAGACGCACTACCTTTACTATATGCACATGTATGGAGTGCCATCCTGGTGTACTTGCTGCTTGCAGATCATGCATTTTGTGTTTCCGTAAGGAGTCCATCTGCAAACGTAAACAATATATGCATCTTAAATTCTTAGTAAATATTCATGACAGATATGAAAAGTAAAACGTAACATAGTAATCAATATGATCAACATCTTGCCAAGTAAAACACCTTTTTTGCAACTTAGCAAAGGGCGTCATAATTTGGGTACACTTTTATTTAAAGGGATTTGTAATATCTTTCAAACAAACTTAAGAATGGATGAGATATGCAGGAATAAAAATTATGAAAAGTTGATTCAAAAATGGTAACCCAGGAGTAAACACCCATTGCAATAACACTGAATACACACTATTCCAATTCCAAATTAGTCCTCTGCACATCCTCCTACAAATCCAAAAACGTCCAACAAATCAATAATCGCGAAATAATTCTCGTCACTTCACACAAACTCAAAACCCTAGATCAAAATTCCTCCAAATACCAAACAGAAAACGGCGATAAAAACAAAAAACAAGTAGATCTAAAAAAATTATTCAGCAAAATTTAGATCTAAAAAACAAGTCAAAAAGTAGATCTAAACAACGAAAAACACCAGTAAATCAAGACGAAAATTGTAAAATGAAAACGAAAAACTAATCAACACGAAAATCAAATAATAACCCTAAAATTAATCAAAGAAAAACGAAAAGAAAAAATTATATGAAAAAATCGAAAAAAATGAAAAATTCATAGATCTAACTGGAAAACAAATAAGCAACGAAAAACGAAAAACAAATAAGAACAAAAAAACTTGCCAGTGGAGGGGAAGGTGGTGGTTCTGGGCAGCCGCGTTGAGGGGGCAGTCGAGGGGGCAGCCGCGCCGAGGGAGCAACGTTTGAGAGGGTTGAGAGGAGAGAGAAGAGAGGGTTGAGAGGTGTGAGAGGAGAGAGAAGAAGAGATGAGAGGTGTGAGAGGAGTGGGAATAAAAAATGATAAGATATGAGTGAAGGGGAGCCGTGTGTGAATTAGGTTTGTGATCTTTTTTTTTAAAAAAATTACCATTACCGACCGATTTTTAAATCGGTCGGTAAATTTTTTGATTTTTTTAAAATAGAAAGACAGAGGGGGTTAAAATCCCAAAATATCACCGACCGATTTCAAAATCGGTCGGTGTACCGACCGAATAATCGATCGGTGATAATTTCGGATTTGTTTTTTTTTTAATTAAAAATGTGGATGGGGGTTTAAAATTTAAAGGATTTACCAACCGATTATTCGGTCGGTACACCGACGGATTTCAAAATCGGTCGGTAATACCGACCGAATAATCGGTCGGTAATTTACACCGACTAACTGCGGTCGGTGTCGGTGGGTGATACCGACCGATTTTGTTTCGGTCGATAATTTCGGTCGGCCTTACACGAAATTCTTGTAGTGTATTGCTGTGAAATTATACGAACGTGTTGTGAAGAAAGGAGTCCTAGTTGCTCCGAACTGCCAAGAGTAGGACTATGACAACCTCAACATGTGCAGGTGGAATTTCAGTGCTGCACACCCAACTCATTAGTGTAAGGCTTTTATGGGCTTCATCAATAAAAAGATCAAGACAGAAAGGTTGATAATCTCAACACAAGAATACCAGGCGCTGGATCTTGCTAAATTTTAACCTAGAGGCAAGAAAGCCCAAAGTGATGAGGTGATGTTCGGTGGTGTTACCTCTAATGTCAATCACGATGGAGATGCTAGTTAGAAGGCTCGGAAATTTCCCCTACAAGCTAAGGCGGTAAAAGCGCTTGAACAAACTACACTTCTCCATGTGTCCTTCTTGTGCTGACATGTTGCATGATAAGTTAGTAAGGACTAAAGATATCCCTAATAACCTAGGATGGGTTCCTAAACACCAAAGGCCTCAATTTGAAAAGGGACTAAAGAGGGGATCAGTCACTCTTCCTCGAATGCCCTTTACTGTTTAAGTGTTGACCAGGTTGGACAAACCCAAAGTAGTCCAATGGAGTAGCAACATTAAAAAAGTGCCAAGTTCAAACCACGGTTTCCAGGGAGGAAAAATTAAGCAAACAGGTGACATAGACAAGGAATAGGAAGATAATGTGGCTCTCGCTAAAGTGAAGAGAAGGGTTAAGAAGAAGGCTAAGTTGATTAAAGAAGTAGCTGCCAACCAACTATAAGCAAATGAAATTCATGTGATCGCCAAGGGTGATCGTTCTAAAACTGCGTTTAGGTGTCTAGGGTCTGTGAGGCTTTATGAGTATGTCTCCATGCCTTTAGGTTTGAAGAACGCAGGTACAACTTATCAACTTGCTATGAATCTCATTTTTGACAAGATGATAGGAGACTTTAGAGAGGTCTACATAGACAATGTTCTGGTGAAGTCAGGTGGTGCAACAGAACATGAATAGATCTTATTTGTTCCTTTGAGCAAATGACGAGGTTTAGTCTTAAGATGAATCCACTTTGTGTGCCTCCGGGGTTAATGCCTGTAATTTCCCTGGATTTTAAGTACATAAAAATGGTATAAAAAAAGCTCAAAACAAAGTTGTAGGGCTTCACCCCCCTCATGGGMGTGACCTCAGCTTCAGTGTCATGGAATTGAGCCATGGAATCCGCATGTGAATGCGT
>SNQN01003322.1:36071-55843 GCA_008642245.1 Bassia scoparia | reverse complement strand
ATTCGGAGTCCTGCCCACCTAGACCGTTTGTCATATCTTCACTATCCTTTGAGTCAATGTCTTAAGATTAGATTCATTCTAATTCGCTTCATTTAATGAATTTCAGTTAAGAACAATAAAAATTTTATTCTTTTCATTCAAACTAACGGAGAGTGAATCATCAGAATCAGATTTAACAACGTACATTGCCGAAGAAGCATTTTCTTAAGCTCCAATAAAAATCTTCCTTTCCCATCACCTACAAATTATTTCATCCTGAACCCTATTGACGGTTATAAAACATTTCGCTTAAGCCTACTTTCATTATCACCCAATCATCACTACACCTTAGAAAATAAAGACTGGTGGCACATGTGGAAAAACAGAAAGATGTCAAAGTGCAAAGAAAATCAAATCAAATTCAAAAGTGTAAATTCAAGTTCAATTAAAATCCCATTTAAATGCAGAAATCTAAAAAGCTCACTAGCACCATTGGGGAGCTACTGGGGAAATTACAGTCCTCTTCCCTTTTCTTCTTAACCCTTACTCCATAGCCACATTACATCACAAAAAGCTTCTCACACGAGGCATTGAAAAATATTAACAAGAACTGATGACAGGTCTAGATTCCAAAAGGATAGATTACAAAGGTCTTCTGTCGTCGGGCCATCCGCCGGTGAGGGGGCTGTGATATCAGTGGTTCCTTAAATGATGCTGATTCACACGCAATAGCGTTATGGTTCATAGATAATACGAGCTTTATGATAAGGTTCTCAACGTGCTTCTAGTTGGTTTAACAGAATCTCTGTATATCAACATTAAGTGAGTTAAACCACTAGAAGGTGGATCCCTAATGTTAATTAGGTATGGGTCGACTCGGAAGAATGCTTCGGTATCTATCTTTTTGGAATTAAGACTGTCATCTTTTGTTATGCTTGTTGTTGGCTCGTTTTGGGTGAAGCTTTTTGTGGTCGTGCGTCGTTATAGGGTGCAGCAGGGGAGATATTTAACTGTGCATGGTGCTCATGGAGTTTTTAGATTTTTGTTAAACTGGATTTCTTGAAGATTTAATTAATTTGTTGATATTGATCTTTTGAAATGTTTTTGTTTTCGAATGTTGTCGTTTTAAAGGTAGGTTGCTGTGGTGGAGAAAAGAAGTTGGAAAGTGTTTAGTAAGGGTGCAAGGGATTGAAGAATTAGAGGTGATGGGGTAAGATTATGGGTTAGAGATGGCTTTCGGGGTTGGTTATTGATCTGAGTTATGTAGTTTGAAGAATAATTTTTGTTTTTGCTATAATGGGGATGTAGAATGAGATTGTTATTGATGAAGTAGAAATCAAGTTGGTGGGGTGATAATTAGCTCGGGATAAACTGATTTATATTCGGGTGTTCTAGAAGGATAGATTTGGTATCCTTTGTGAGTGGTGAGGTCAGTACTTTAAATGATTGTTGGTTAAGCATGAGGTTTGAATCTCTTAGTTTGAGGGGAGAATGTGGTAATTTTCATCTAGTAAGGTGGTGACTGTTTATCTGTAGATTTTGGTTGGGGGTCTAAGTATTATATATGAATGAATGCGATGCTTTGTCTAAGTATGTTCTTTCTTAGGAAGTGTGGAGAATTTTGGCATAGTTGGTTACAGAGAGGGGAAGTCTTGGAAGGGTAGGGGGTTTCTTTAGTGAGTGGTGGGATTCTTGAATGGAAATTGGGGTATCAAAAATGGCCTTGAATTGGTGGATATGTCTTCGATTCATAATTATTGGGTTTCGTGAGCTAGAAGGTAGATAGTGTAGGTGAATTTGTGAAGGTGCGGGTAATGATTTTAGTTCGCGTTTTAGACCCTAGCTTGTAGGAAAAGCTCGTTTTGTTCATGTCTTATTTAGTTTAATGTTGCAATGGCTCGACTAACTTCAACTTGGTCGGAATGTTTTGGATCTATCTTCTTAGGAATATTTGGTGTTAAGGTGGGGTTTGGTGCATTGGAAGTTAGGAAGAGTGGAGCTGGGGGCTCGAGTGATTGTTGGAGGTGATTTGGTCAGAGGATGAAGGGTTTCTTTTGTGTTTTTTATGAATTGCTTGGTGGGTGGATTTGGTGGTGGTATAACGGATTGGAAGGGACTGTTTGTAATTATGTTTGAATAGGTTTGGTTTGAGATAGATGAAGCTGTATTATGGTCATCTTTCTAGATAACTGTGCGATGAATGCAAGGTGCTTTCGTTTTTCGAAAATTTTGTTTTTATGTTTTTATTTTTTTTTTGATTTGGAAAGCGAGGTTGACTGGAATGATGAGATGTGTAGGATGTATAGTGTAATAAGGTTAGTGTGTGAATGTGGGTAGGTGTAGGGATATAACTAATGCTACAATGAGTCGTTGGGTTGTAAGAGTAGCTAGTAAGTTAGTTTAGAATTCGATGTTGAGGTTTTATAGCTTGTATGGTAGAGTGGTAGATAGTGTTTGTATGTTAGATGAGTGTGGAAGTTTAGTGTTGGAAGTAATTAGGTTAGGGAGTTGAATGATAATTGAAGAAATTAGAGGTGTGGAGGCTTTAAGTGTGGGAATTGGGGTGTGGTTTTTGCATTAGAAGTGGTTAACAATGTGATGGGAGGGTGTGGGTGTTAGGTGGTTTAGTCAATTATTCTGTATCTAAATGAAAATTGTGGTAATAGGTTCCATGTTCAAGCTAATAATCGATAGAGGGTTAAAAAGTTAATTGAGAAAGTTCATATTATAGTAAAATTAGTCTTAAACAAAATCTATTAAACAGTTGAATTAATTATAATTTTAAGTTTCATTGAAGAGTAAACGGTTAATGTATAGTAAGGCGATGGGTACAATGCTTGTTAAGTGATTTCTATTTTCGAGTCAATATGGAAACATAAAACAAGTCTTTGGGCTAGATGGTTGTGGTGGAGGAGGGGGGATCGGCTTGAGTTTATAGGGGGTTCAAAAAAGGATATATAAACCAATATCAGAATAAAAATATTCAATTTTGGTAATATGGACTTACCCTAAAACCAAAGGGAAATGAATTTCATATGAGTACAAAATCCGTGATAGTAGTAAAACTAAATTTAAGTCAATCAATTATAACAAGGCAAAATCAAGGTTTAAGATAGTTACCATTGACCTTTCGCAAACATGAAAATGTATTAAAATCAAATATTTGCTCATGAAAAATAAAAATTCTTCATAATCCTAAATAAGTTGAGACTAAAATCGTTGTACAAATAGTAACAAAAAATAAATATTGTGAAATGTTCTTAATTGAAAATTAGAAATATTAATTTAATACTATTAAAATAATAATAAATAAATATAATCGTATAATAAATAGGTATGTAATATATTTTTTTAATGTTTTACTTTAGGTAAGTTTTCAAATTTATATTATATTGATAACAAAGATATTCAAAATACAATAAAAAAATTAATTATTAAACTTAGAAGAATGTTAAAGTATTAAACTAAATATTATTCAGTTCGGGGTTTTCACGACAGAAGATAATCAAGTTAATAGATAGTAATTGGTAATTTGATTATTAACAAATTAATTTAGAATTAAAAAGCGAAAAAATTATATGAATAAAGAATTATTAGATTTTGAATTAATGTTAAACGTTAAATGATAATTGTTTTCTTTTTATAATTATTAAATTAAAATTTGAATTACTACTGGTTTCATTTTAGAGAGAAATGTGTATAATTTTATTATTAGTTTCAGTTATAGGTTGCATAAAAGTTAGAATGTATTTATAGTAATTTACTAAAAAGAACATTACCAATAATTAAGGGTAATTAGGGATATAAATTGTTTTGATAAAATAGAATATGCAGAATAATACAAGTACAAAATAGAAAAAAGGAATTTGATTATTATTTTGATAGAAAAATTAAATAAGTATTTTTTAATTTAAAGAATAAAGTATGAAATTTTAAAAATATAGGCGAAATTATTACAAATTTTTAATAAGATATATTTATTATCTAAATGAATTATTTTAATAAGACAATGTGAGGAAATGTATATTAGGAGAAACTTTAGAACAGAAATCTAGAATAGTTGAAATATGATATGATAATTAACAGTTTTATTTTTTTTTTGAATGGGGGGATGATATGAGAAGATGAGAGGTGGTGTTTGCTGATTTTCTTGAGAGAGAGACGAATGATTGTGCCTTAACGCTTACTGAAGTCAGATTGTATAGTACTGATGCGGAAAAAAACCAGCTTATTAGTAACGACAGGGAGGAAAGTTGATTGTTTTTTGAATTTGTTGAGAAAAAATATTTGGTGTTCGAGAGTTTCAATTTGCCAAAGAAGAAATAAACTGATAAGGGGAGGTAAGAAAAATTAATTTGGAACAAAAGGATAATTGTATATGAGTGGCAAGGCTATTAAGATTACAATGACATTAGGATCAGTTAAATATGTATAAATAATATTATATTATAAATATAGTAATAAATATAAATAATAATTATATTATATATATACTAATAATATATTTATAAGGTTAAGAAAGAAGTGATCTTAAGAGGATATAGAAGGGCATAAAAAATTAATGCCATTGAATTATATTAAGGTTAATGGGAGATGTGAATAAATTGGAGAGGACGAGGCTGATCGAGCCTATTCGATAGGCAATGAAGATAATCCTGACAATATGATTGGCTAAGAATTTATTTGTCTATTGTCAAGTATTAAATGAGTATATTTAGGGGTGCTATGGGCTTGTCTACGGTGTTTTTCGTGAGTTGGCAGGATGATGGGGTTGGGTTGTAGTGGGGATGGAGTTATAGGTAACTACGATGAGAATTGATGTAATTTAGAATTATGTGTAAGTATGTGGAAGTGGAATGTCTGGTAAATATTTTGGTTTAGAAGATGGTTTGGGCGTTTAGTTTTTTTGTAAATATATTGGTTAATAGGTGTTGAACTTTATGATGTTAAATATTTTTTATTGATTGTTGTTGGTTACCTAACCTTTAGCGTAACAATATTTGATGGTTATAAAGTAATTTATGTATTTAAATACAATTATGTAAAAGAGTGATTGTAAATATAAATTAGGAAAGTGTGGTGGTGATGTGTGTGTGTTGTGTGTTTAGATTTTCGGCAGATTCGACTAAATTAAACATCAATAGAAACGTTCAATAAACTATATTATAATTTCATCATAAATGATGTAATATCGTACATCAAATGTCAGTATAAGTTCCAAGTTACATAAATAAATCATCCAAAATAACATGTGGAACTAATGAACTAATACAATATCATCATGTTTGAACTATATTAACAAGATAACTATCTAGCTACTAGGACAGATATCTGTTTTGAAAATTGCCATGTGTTCGAACTCGTCATTTCTTCGCCATTGGTAAGCTTCTTTCTTGCGACAAATACTACAACGATGGACAAGATATAATATGATAAACTATACATACTAGTCTTAAAATAAAACAGTAACATGAAGGCTTTAGAAAAATAACTTCAACAATATACATTCTTAAAAACAGTGACTAGTCTGACCACTCCACGATAATTGGGTCAACACTGTTGAGTCACTAAGACTGAGTAAAGAGGAAGAATATAAGTCAAGCTGTACGAATATACGGATAATTATACTATAATTAATTCAATTTGTAATAGACGGGAAGTTATTTAGGGTATTGACAGTAATCTCTATATCTTGTATTTTGGCAATGTACAGAGCTGATGATGTCAAAGAGTACTTGGAACAGAAGTGAGAATGGTTTGTGATGGGATAGCAACTGTTTATAAAAGTTCTTCACAAATCTTCCTAATGTTAGATATTTATTTAAAGAGTAGATAATATATTCATTCTTTGTGACCTGAGTGGTGCTTCGTGTTTTCAATGAATAATGTTATAAATTTCGTTTGTATGTCTTGTTCTTTGATCTGTGATTCGTCATCCTTTAATTCATTGCTTTACTGAACAGTAATGTAATACAGGCAGCAGTGGTCATAAATATCCAGTTTATAGATATAAATATTCATTTTTAAATACTTTCGCTAACCAACAAATGAGTTAGATATATTTCAATATAGCTTGATAATTAGAAAAACATTAGATAAAAAAAAGTATTTTAAAATTCAAATATCCTCAATCAGTTGCAATAACATTTTTCCCAAGATCCTTCTATAATTTTAGGTCTAACTTTACAATGCCTTTTTTCCCCTCATTTTCCATTATGTTATGTAGGATGTGGGGAATAAGTTGAGAGAGAAAAATTAGTGCTCAAATTAAGTGGAGTATTATATTGAACGACAAAAAACTATAATTATTTCGCCAATACGACAAAAAAAAATCAAAAAAAACAAACTATTACATATTTGAGATTTAGCAGTCTAGATTGCTGAGGCTATTTCTCTGTCTTCTTCTGCATCACAGTTGCTTAAGCCGGTGTTGATCAACCAAGAGGCTTGGACGAGAAAAAGAAGGTTAAATGCGTGAAAAAGACGAGCAATGACATTTCACATCATTTTCTTCTTTCATCAGCCATTGCCTTCATGAAATTGGACATAGATCTAGATCTAAATAAGATTAATTAGTTGATTTGCAAAATTAGGTTGATGAAGAATTGAAAAGAATGAGACAAATGTGGGAGAGTCGATGGAGCGTTTCAGGATTTAGGAAATGCGCCAAGGTGAGAGTTTAGGATTTTTTGCAATTTTTACTGAAATCTGAATGATATAATATGATTATTGATTGCATTGATGACTGGAGTGAGTGGTGATATGGTGTATAATTATTAAGATTTAAATGATGAGATTGATGAATGGTGAGATTATGGACGAGAGTAAGGAGAATGAAGAGTGGATGGGGGGGCAGGGGGCGGAGGGAGGGGAGGAGAGAGTAGGGGGGGGGGGGGGGGGCGGGTAGAGTGATGATGTGGAGGGAGGTGTGAGAAGAGGATGCTGATGGTGGAGTTGATTGGTGATGTTTTGTGAGTGTGAGGAGTTGATGGTGTGTGATGAGATATTGATGCATGCGTGAGAGGGAAAGGGGGTTGAGTTAGGTATTATAAATAAAGATAAAAATTGAGTGTATGTGTGAGATATTTTGACTATTATTTATGTAACAAGTAATTGTTATATTGGTTTAATATAAAAGATTTGTAATCAAGTTTTTGTAGTATTAAAATTTGTTGTAACTTTGTAATGTTAAAAATAATGTAACTTTTAAATTTGGGTTACAAATAATAGGTAAACAATAGATGATGGTAAAATAGGGTTATTATGAATTTTCACTCGTGGAATCGTAGGAAGATATGACCCATATTGATTAGGGCTTACCGGTCTAATGATTCCTTCGTGAATCATTGAATAACAGTACAATTTTCTTAGAAGTTTAGCTTAAAAATATTTAGGTGGTTAAACAATAACTTCAATCCTAAAGCTGGGATCCAAACTGACTCTTTTTATCATTCGGTAGTCTCCTTAAGAAGATCATCCTCAATGACTATTCCAATGTCGTAATCCTTTGTGAAAGTGGTGAGGCCTCAGTACTTTAAATGATCTTTGTACTTTGGTTGAAGACCGCCAATGAAGGTCTTGACCATCTCTTATTCWGCGGGAGCGGAGACTAATGTGGCACTAACTTTTCTCCATCTAGATAGAAAGGTGGTGAACTGTTCTATCTCCCCATGCATAAGGATCTTGAGCTCTCGGATGAAGTTTGGCTCTAAYAGTTACCCTTATATCGCATCATGAATGAACATGCGATGCTTTGCTAAGTAACTGTTTCTTTCTTAGGAAGTGAGAAGAACCATTTCTGGCATATTGGTTCCAAAGAGAGGGGAAAGTCCATTGGAAAAAGGGTAGGGACGATTCCTTTAAGTGACGTGGTGGTCTTGAATCCCTTGAGATGGAATTGGGGGTCATCGGTTGGCTTGAATTGTGGTATGTCTTCGACAAAAAATCTCTTGGGTAGTTTGGACGAAAGGCTAGGATCAAGTGTAGGTGAATCCTTGTGAAAGGTGGGGTCAATGGATTTCTTGTTCGCCGTTTTAACTAGCTTGGCTAAGGAACAGCTCGAGTTTCGTTCCATGTCATTGATCTTAGTTTAAAGTGCTTGCATGGCCTCGACTAACTCTTCAACTTGGTCGGAATGTTTTTGGATCTATTCTTTTTCTTAGGACATTATTTGGTGTTAAGGTGATGGGTTTGGTGGCATTGGAAGTTAGGAAAGCGTAGGTTTGGAACGATGGATTGGGCTTAGAAGGCTAGATTGTTCTTGGAGGGATGGATTAGGCTCAGAAGGATGAATGGGGCTTGGAAGGATGGATTGGTCTTGGAGGGATGGATTGGGCTTGGGGCTAAAACGGACAATTCTTAGGGCCAAGCAAGGACTCTGTTGTCAACTTCACCTGCTTTAGAAAGAATTAMACCCTTAGTGAACTTCCTTGGTCTTTAGAGAATATAGATGCAAATGCATGTCCTAATTTCATGGTCATCTTTCCTAGAATGCATGTACGATGAATGCAAGGTGCCCTTTCGTTTTTTCGAAAATTTTTGTTTTTTAATGTTTTTTTAMTTTTTGTTTTTGATTTTTGGAAAGCGCACCGATTGACATGAGAATGAATGATATGAATATGTGATTAGGACTGTATGACGTGGACTAAAAGATGACCATGGACTATATGAAAGTGACTGTGAATGTGGGTCAAGAACGATGACTAGGGCCCATATAATGTACACATATACAACATGACTACAAATTGACTATGGTCCGTTTGGGTTAGCTAAAAGAGGGTACCATGCCTAAAAGTAAAGCTTAGTCCGAATTTTACCACTAGCATTAGCGATGTATGGCCAAGTTACCTCTTATGTACACGCATTCAGTAATACGTACACACACGGCATGGGTAAGATAGGACTTGCCTTAGCCATGTGATCCATTAACCACATGCACTAAGGTTGTAAAAACCCGTCTTATTACAAGTGCATTGGCAGAAACAATACACTAGGTTAGGTCTCAAAGATGTGGAAAATTTAAAAAACTTCAAAAYCAAACTTAAATAAAAGTTATTACAATTCAATCCAGGGAGCAACATTTCCCAACAACTTACACAATTCAAACGGCTAAAACCAAATTACGAAATATAAAAGGGGGGTATTCCTAAAGTCTCTCAATAGCCTRTTTCCCCAGCAGCTCCAAAACATATCACTCCTCACCTGCATCATCTAAAACCACAAAAATTTGCCACTTAGTGGCCAGTAACTAGACCATCCTTAACACACATGTTCAAACTTAAACTAATAAAGAATCTACGAAAGGGTTAAACAAAAGGAATTCAATTCGTAGACCACAAAGCTTCCAAAATATTATAGTCAAAACAAAATTAAACAAGTCAATTAAAACCAATAATCCCAATAAGTAAACCAGTGAAATGTTACAATTACATAAATTTCAAGTTTCAATTGGACAAACGGCAGTGACAATTCACGGCTCACTAACCTAGATATGTCAAGGCGAACTCGGGTTCAACCACAAGATACCTTCGTTAAGAATGGCTCTATCTGCATCTTTTCCGAAGATCCAGCATAATGAGAACGAAACTAAATCAAAACCATCTACTATAGATGTGTTTGTCAAATTTTGAAGGAACACTATGGACTAATCCAAGATTTCCAATTTATAACAAAACAAAACCATCAGGATCAATTCCAAAAACAAATCAAATCAAACAATCAAATTCCTGTTTCAGGTACCACTTGGACTTAACCTTAAGAACCAAAGGCCACATGAATTTCGAATATGAGTTGCAAAAATCCTGTGAAGTAGTATTACCGAAATTAAGTCAAATCAGAAATTCAATGAAAATAAGTTTCAAAGAATACAAAGTTTCACCATTGCGAACCTTTCGCAAAAACAATTGAGAAGTAATTTAAATAAATGCTCATAGAACAAAATAATTTTTTCATAAGTCCAATATTAAGTATGAGACCAAACAATAAGTTTAGTACAAAACTTATGTTTTAAATTAACCACATGACACAACTAAAATTCATTGACCCGTGATATATCTAAGAGTTCAGTTCGTTAGCGTTGGAGGCTTATGGGGAGTAATTTAAGTTTTACAATGAGACCATTATTAAATTAATTCAACCGAAGAGATAGACACGGGGCATCTTAAACTAAATATAGTTAACTTAAATAAAATATAATAATAAATAAATAATAAATAATATAATAAATATAAATAAATAAATGAAGAAAGAATAACAGCATGCGTGAAAATAAAGGTTTGGTTCCTAATTCATTTTACGCTGTTTTAACCTTCATGTTGTAAGGTATCTGGGCTGTGGCAGGAACATCTTGCTAGAAGATTTATAATTGAATGTACCCACAACAGATTAATTCTAAAATACTAAATAAAATAATTTTAACTTAGAATAGAATGGTTAAAAGTCAGTTTCTAAACCTAATAATTATTTCATTCGTCGGCTGTATTAAGAAACGAAACCAAAACGAAGATTAAAAGTCCAAAACCCGGATTAAATAGATTACGTAATTAGGTAATTCGATAAGAATATTTTTTTTTTTAGATTAAATTAAATTTAGAACCTTAAAAAAGGGAAGAAAACATTTATTCCTGAAAAATAATAGGATATTTATTTTAGATATTTGTATAAGGGTTGGTAGTGAAGAAATTTAATAGTTTGTGATGGTATAACAAAGGATTAGTATAGTAGAACTTGGTAGTGAATTCTTTTGAATGTATTGGTAATTAACAAATTACAAAATTTTTGGACCATTTCCTACTGTTTTTAACTACATTTTAAGCCAGAAAATGTGATAAATAATTTTAATTAATTAATTTTCAGAATTAATAGAAGTGCATAAAACAGTTTTGGGACAATTGATAAAAAATTTTTTGAGCATAACTTTGATTACCATAAAAAATATGCGCAGATCGATACAATAAGAGTTTAAGGGATTAATAGGGACTTAATAAAATTGTTTATAAAATACAGTAAATCAGGAAGTATTGCTGAATAAATTTTACAAGTACACCTGACAGGGAAAATCGAGGCAAAAGAAGACATGCTGGATTTAGAAAATTATAATAATTCTGCAAGTAGAAATTATGATAGTGTATTTTCTAAATTATTTAAATGAAAGTCTGGAACAATTATTATAACAAAATGAGGAGGTTTGAAAAGACATAATTTATTAATATATCTATGTCAAAGCAAACACCAACGGAGGACGGGTAGGATGTGTGCAGCACGTTATTTCTCTTAGTTTGAGTAGATTCTGAATATGAGTTTATGTGTTTTGGTTATAATGATATAATACACTCGACGCTTATGCGGCAAAATTTCAGAATTAATTAGAAATACTTAGTTATAATTTTGGCCTTGCAGAAAATTTCATTTTATAATTTTCTGAGTTCCAGTTTGTTTTTATTTACTGATTCTCTATCGCCGCTGTTTTGAGGCTTGTGATTTAAACTAGTTTGTAGGTCTCTCTGGTGATTTTTTTTATACTTATAAATAACTGCGGATAGATATATGCTCTCTCATATGGTAGTCGTATATTGATCTTTACTCTCATTGGTATGATTCTATTTTTTATGGGAATCAGTATTATGCCTCAATAAATTGTTTTAGTACATATTGTCTAGACTGTTTTTAATGACTACTTCTATTAATTCTCTGAGATCTCATACGAGTTGTGAAAGAAGGGATATATTCTATACACTTTATTCTGTGCTCTAAAATGGGTTATAAAACAGTAGGGATGATGTGGCAAAAGATTTTTCGTTGTAAGGTTAATTAAATTAATTAAAAAGGAATTTCTAACAATATTCTATTTAATCGGTTGTTAACAATTTATAATTCTGAAATTATTTTATGTGGATATAGAATATAATATTCGTATTATTTTCAGTAATAAATGTGTTTTCGTCTTTTTTTATGGTTACAAGTTATTTGGTTAAATTAAATAAGTCTTATGCATTACTATTACAGTTAAGTTTCGGTTTGGACTTTTAATGTTGTTTTTTCGGTTTGTTTTTAAATAGCCACGAATTGCAAATAATTGATTCAAGTAGGTTTAGAATGACTTTTTACACATTTTCTTCTAAGTTTAATAAGTTATATTTGAAGTTATTTGGTGTTTTAGAATTATTCTGGTTGGGTTATTCAATTTATTAAATTATTAGCAAATTTGTAAATATCTTTTCTAAGTTTTAAACGTTTATAATATTTAGGACAATCACGTATTTTGATTAGTTCTTATTTATTTATTTATTTAATTTTTTTATTTATTTTTTATTTATTTATTTATTTTTTTTTATATAGTTGATCTTGTAAGATTCTTTATTTTGTGTTTTGATTTTTTGGTGAATTAAGTGTTAATAATGTTTAAAACTAGGTTCTTTGACAATGTAATTGTTTAGTTGTTGTCAGTGGGTTTAATTTTAAAACTAATGTTTTTGTACTAACTCGATGTTTTGGCTCATACTTAATTTTTGGTATTACGAAAAGAATTTATTTTTGGTTTCTATGAGCATCTCTTGATTTAAATTACTTTCTCAATTGTTAGCGAAAGGTTCGATGGTCGACTCTTGATTTTGAAACTTGATTTTGACCTTGGATTTTTGATTTTGATTTTTTTATAATTGGTTTTAATCTAACTTACGGGATTTTGGAACTCATATTGGAAATGGGTACATTGTAGGCTGTTGGGTTCGTTAGGTAAGTACATAGATGGTACGATTGAGAAATTGATTTGAGTGGGGTTGTTTTGATTTGGATTTAGAGTTGTTTGGAATTGATCCTTGATGGTTTTGTTTTGTTGATAATGGAATCGTTGGATAACGTCCTAGAGTGGTTTCTTCGATGACAACCATTATAGTAGATTGGTTTTGACTTTAGTTGTCGTTCTCATTTGGCTGGATCTTCGAAAGATGAAAGAGTTGGCATTCATTAGACAAGATTATCATTGTGGTTGAACCCGAGGATTCGCCTTGACTATATTGGCTTAGTGGCGCGTGAAATTTTGTTTCACATGCGTTTGTTTCCGATTGAATTGAAAATTTATGTATGTTGTTTAATTTTCGACTGGTTCTACCCATGGCGAGACTCGGTATGATTACGAGGGCGATTTATTTGGTTTTTAATTGCTTGGGTTTCTAATTGTTGTTGACTATAACTATTTTGGAAGTCTTTGTGGTCTAAGATTGAATTCCTTTTGTTTAACCCTTTCGTAGATTCTTATTGACGTAAATTGGGTTGGTAGTGAGGGTTTAGAGTATTAGAACGGTGTTGTGTTAGTGGTCTAGTTACGTGGCAATAAGTGGCAAATTCTCTCTGTGTGGTTATTCAGATCGGATGCAGTAGGTGGAGGGAAGGGTGCGTATTCTCTCTCCTGGCAGCTGGCTGGGGAAAAGGCTATGAAGAGGGACGGTAGAGAGTGTCACCCTCGCCAGATATTATGATAGAAAGATTATGTTTTAGAGATGTCGCACACTTGTGTAGTTAGTTGAGAGGAACAGGAGAGATATCTCCTGCGATTTGAATTGTATGTGAGTACACTTTTGAGGATTTAAGTTCTGTGTTGTGGAAGTTTTTTAAATTTTCAACATCTTTTGATAGCAGGTTCGGTCAGGTAAGTTGGTTAGCTAAGAGGCTCGAGATCAAGCATCCGTTTGTGCGGGGTCTTTGGTAGACAATAGTGGTCAGTGTGGTTGAATCGTGTTCGAACTATGTGTGCGTAGTCTGATGAAGCCGTGTGGGTGTAACGTGTTTGACTGGCTCGCGCTGATGATGGATAGGGTACGTGCGAACTCTATACACTCGCTAATGCTAGTGGTAAATTCGGAACCGGTGCACACTCTAAATGGCCGAATTAAAGAGTGGGCTACGCGGAAGTACGTGAGGATTACGGTGTTAGGGTCATCTTCTAATCTGCTATCGATAGAAAAGCTGTATTGAGGCCGGAAGGCAGTGCGGTTGTCTATGCCCCTGCAATTTGCGCGACTGTGACTCGGTTTAGGGCCGCAATTTGCTGTGCTGGGCATGATAACCGCGACACCGCTTTGTTTGGTCCTGCAGAGATCAAAATGACACCTGGCACACGTAGGCAACACCACGATCCAAGAAATAAAATACCAGAAGAATTACAGATAAACAACATATAACCACCTTACAGAAACAACACATAAATAAAAAACAATATACAAAATAAACTAACAACACGCCATAAAAAAAATCCCAAAAAACACACACAAACACAATAAATTAAAATAAAAAACAAAAACCAAACCAACACTCAAACCAAAAACAATAACAAATTAACAGCCAGAAAGATAAAAGATAAAAGAAACGTAAACTGAACGAACTAAAAAAACAAAATCATAACTGCTCAACGATAGCAATCCAGAGCTAACTAAGCTTTAACTTTTAGGATGGTATCTCTTTTAACTAACCCAAAGGACATGTCATTTGTAGTCTGTTGTATATGTGTCTATATGGGCCTAGTCAGTCGTGTCTTGAGCATCAGTAGTCCAGTCTTTCAATAGTCCATGGTCTTTTTGTCCACGTATACAGTCCTATCACATATATACAATTCCATTCTCAGTCAATCGGTGCGTTTCCAAATCAAACAAAAATAAAAAAACATTAAAAAAAATTTTTCGAAAAACGAAAGGGCACTTGCTTCATTCGTAGCATGCATTCTGGAAAGAATGACATGAAATTAGGACATGCATTGATCTATATTCTCTAAAGACAAGGAAGTTCATAAGGGTCTAATCTTTCTAGCAGGTGAAAGTTGACAAAGTCCTTGCCTTTGGCCCTAAGAAATTGTTCCGTTTAAGCGCAACAGCCCAATCAGTCCGCTCCAAGCACCAACACCTTCCAAGCCATTCATCGCTTCTGAGCCTAATCCATCCTCCAGACAATCTAGCCTTTAAAGCCATCATGTTCCAACTACGCTTTCCTAACTTCCAATGCCAGCAAACCATCAGACCTTAACACAATATGTCTAAGAAAAGAATAAATCCAAAAAATTCCGACCAAGTTTTGAAAGGTTAGTCGAGGCATGAAGCTTTAAACTAAGATATGACATGGACGAAATCGAGCTGTTACTTAGCCAAGCTAGTTAAAACGGCGAACAAGAAATCATTGACCACTTAAGGATTCGACTACAGCTTGACTAGCCTTTCGTCCAAACTTACCAAGAGATTTTTTGTCGAAGACATACAAATTCAAGCACGATGACCCAATTACCATCTCAGGATTTCAAGACCACAGTCACTTAAAGGAATCGTCCCTCCCTTTTTCCCAATGGACTTTCCCCTCTCTTTGGGAACCAATTGCAGAAATGGTTTTCTACTCCTAAGAAAAGAAAGTTACTTAGCAAAGGCATCGCATGTTATTCATGAGCGAGTATAAGGGTAACTTTTAGAGCGCAAACATATCCGAGAAGTCAGATTCTTATATGGGAGATAGAACAGTTCACACTTTCTAATCTGTGGAGAAAGTAGTGCCACATTAGTCTCAGTCCGCAGAATAAGAGATGGTCAGACCTTCATTGGCGGTCTTCACCAAAGTCCAAAGAATTTAAAGTAACTCGAGGCTCCCACTTCACAAAGATTACGCATTGGAATAGTCATGAGGATGATACTTCTAGGGACCTACCGAATGATAAAAGAGTCAGTTTGGATCAGATTTAGGATTGAGTCGGGTCCTCACCTGAACGTTTGTCATATTTCTATCTTTCGGTCATGTTCGTTGATTAGGAATTCATTTCTACTTCGTTCATTTATGAATTCATTTAAATCAATAAATTTTTTTTTTCATTCACTAACTGGAAGATGTGATCTAGATCAATTAACCAGTACTTGCCGAGAGAGCTTTTCTTAAGCTCATAAAAATCTTCCTTTCCCATTCACTACAATTCATTCATCCGTTTGAACCTTTGAGCTAAACACTTTCGTAAGCTATCTTTTTTTCACACACTCCGCCTAACCTTAGAAATCATATGGTGCAACATGTGCGAAAACAAGAAAGATTCAAAGTGCAAAGAGAAAATCATCAAATTCAAAAGTGTAATTCAAGTTATTTAAAAAATCCAGTTAAATTGCAAAACATCTAAAAAGCTCACTAGGCACCATTGGGGAGCTACATTGGGAATATCCTCTTCCCTTTCTTCCTTACCTTTAACATAGCTCACATTAAATCACAAAGCCTTCTCACGACGAGGCATTGACAAAATCATTACAGAATATACAGTTAATTCCAAAGGATAGATACGAGGCTTCTTCTCGAGGTTTCGAACCAATACCTAATACACTTTGAAGTCACTCTTCTAGTTGGTTTACTCACTTAATGTTGATAGTAAATTCCTAGATAGCATTGAATAGATCGAGCTGAATCAGCAATAATGTTGTAACCACACAATTTCCCATCTCACCTCTTGTTAAAATTCTAGACTTTTTCTTTTCTCGAACTTTAAGCCTATTCTTTCCACACTTGAGAGACTCTCCTTAACTCGCTACCTTAGGTTATGATATAGCAGCAGTCTCATGCCTTCTCCTCGAGCATACACAAAGCATCTGCATTCTCCTCGTCTCTCCTTTTCCATTAGGCCGATCAACCCAAGTCCATTTGGCAACTCAAATCATCCACAAAAACTCAACCTTACATTTACCAACCACAAAGCTAAGACGACACCATGACTTCAAGCTTTGCCTTGCCTTGCTTAACACCATCAAATCTTGGTTCATGACACAATCCTCACATCGATCCTAGCTTAGGAGCTCAAAGCTTGGCAAGATGGGGGTTCAGCCCATTGAATCTACCATAAACACAAACTAAGCTTTCTCATAACCTACCCATGGGTTGGGGGTGTAGATACCTACATTGTCCTAGTCAAAATGGCCGAAATGATAGAGAAGACACCACTTCGATCACAGATGTCAAATCGGAAGAGAGCTAGGGACCCTGACAGCGCCTAAAAGGAATATCCTTACGAACCGACACTTTCCAAGTATTTGCCGTCAAAAGTAAGTTTTAATTTTCAATAAGATTTCATTTTTTAAACTTTCTTAGATTTTTTTGGAATTTTTTCAGATAGCTGTTTTGGCAATTTTCGGAAATTTTCATACATTTAATTAATTTCTCGATAATTAATTAGAATTATGCAGAACAATTTCCAATTCCGAAATTTTCAAACATAACGTCACGAATTTTCAACAGGAATTTAAACATTTTTTCCATAGCTTTTTTCGTTTATGTTTAATATTTACGTAATTTCTTAATGCATAAAGCAAAAATTCGAGCAAAGCGGGTTGGTTCACCGGGATATTTTGTGGCCTCGAGAAAACATCCCGGGAGCAAATAAGGCCTAGCATCGCAATAACATCAGTGAAATCATTTAAATATGCGTATATTTTATATGATTTTGGCTCGATTTTATTTCGATTACGTCTCACTATTCGAGGTTCAGGCGAATCTACTAATAGTTCTCGAAGATTGCAATAAAACATCAGCCGAATCACGCAATAGTTCAGCCGTAGTATATAAAATGCAGGTATATTATTTGTTACGATTATATTTCAATTTTATTTATCGGCAATCTCGCTATTCAGGGCAAGGCATGCGGCAAAATCATGGAGGTGCTGGCGCATTTACTCCTAAACTCCCTCTTAAGGGCCAATTTCGATCTTGTCTATAAATAGGGAGTGCTTCAATTCATCTCGGGGACTTCTTTTTCGACCTAGGCTTTTGGATGATTCTCTCTCTCCTTCTCTCTCTTCTTCTTCTCTTCACTCTCTTCTCTCTCACAACAATTCAACACAAATAATGCACTTATACATCATACACATAAAACAATTTAAACACTCTTAACATCAGAGTTGGAGTTTTTAAGGGTTCCTAAAGGTTGCAAGGTTTGGTAAGGGTCGAAGCTACGTCCTTGGTCTTCGACATGTGTTGGCGAGTAGGTTTGAGGCAACGTTCGTTCTAAAACCTTTTGCATGCTTGTTTTTAGAATTCGACTTTCTATGTAATTTGCTGTAATGATTGATTACAACATTCGACAATTCAAGATTAAAAGAACCTTAAAACATAACTTAAATTCCTCGGACGAGTGCTTTGCATGCTTGTCTACAATTAATATGCTTTACAAAGACTGCAATTTCGTGTTTACGCATATGATAACTATGGGACAACGCATTAGGCTCTGGAATAGAATTACAACATGAAAACAACTAGACAATATTTGCATAGTATTTGTTAAACAACCAGCCTAGTCATCTTGCTGCTTTAGGGTTTAAAACGGAACTGTTTGTTGTTCTTTTTGGACAATGGATGTATACTAAGTAGAGACGCTAGTTGCGGGGGGGGGGGGGGTGTTGTGGCAGTACTTCACTCTTAATAACCTTATCCCCTAATCGAGACGCTTATGTATGCGCTACAAAATGGGAAGTCTTCGCCTTCCCTGTCTATGGATAGGATAGGCAGGCTTATAAAGGGGGTTCAGCAATTCCAAAAGAGTGCGGTGGGATTCCTTTACTTTTTGAGTATAAACATGACAACGTCCAGAGGCATGACTCACATAATGCAAAGCATATTCAATTCCTAGCAAACGTAACCGGCGCCGTTAACATTGTACCCCGAGCGAAGGGAGGACCAGTCACAGCCGGTGAAGCCCGTGCCGTATAGTTGTCTGGCAATTCATATGGGGAATTCACTAAAGCTTTACTTTAGTAATGTAGTGGCATGACTCCGAATTGTTATTGCGTTTTGGAGATCCTTAAGATTGGCATTGTGTTTAGGCACCTTCATTTAACCCGGAAAATACCTTTGGTCGTTGGCTACTAAGTTCGTTTTCTAGGCATCACGTTCATTAAGTGTGTTCTACACTTTGAGACAAGACGGGGCTTTGCTTAAGATTAGGGCTGGTGGCACTTACTACGTATCCCATAATTTTCCTTACGCTTTTGGATGCCTGCCCACTGACAGCGGGTAGCGACTGCATGCACTACAAAGCCGTAATGTTTAGACCTCTTTGTCATCACAAAACGAAAAGGGTTTTTTTGTTTTTTTTTTTTTTTTTTTTTTTGAAAAAAAAAAAAAAATTTTTTGGTTTTTTAAAATTAGGATTTCATTTTTCTTGAAAGCTGTTTCCCCCCCATGGGACTTGGAAACGGATGACCGTTCGATAACGTATGCAGATAACCTGGTGGCTGGATTTTGTTTTTTTTTGTTTTTTTTTTGCATTTTTTTTTTCTTCGTAGGGTTCATGCTAGCGTGAAGTGCTACGGTTCTTGTCTTTTAGACTAAGGACCTAGTTGCTACATAACAACAAATCATGTCAGTATGGTACAATCCTCATGATAGAGGTGCTCATGTTCTTTAGGCGTCGAGTCGAAGTGGTTGTATAAAGAATATTAGGTTTAGTCTTTGTTAAGTCATATAACTGTAACGAGTGTCGGACCTTTGGACTTCGTCTTTTCAAAAACGAAAAAAAGAAAGAGAAAGGAAAAAAAACACAAAAAAAAAAAACGAAAATAATTATGAAAAGAAAGGAAAATGATATAAAAGGCGAAAGGAATTTCCGACATTCCATCCAGTTTTTTTTTTACTTTTTGAACTCAGTAATAGGAATGGATGATCACTCCTAAGATATTGCATCTACAGGTTGATCCACATGGAATTAATTTTGGTCGCTGTTCAAAGGGTAGGCAAAGGTTGGAGCTGTGAGGACAAGGGTTCGTTCACGGTTCTTCCAAAGCAAACTCATCAAATAA
>SNQN01003321.1:15984-62548 GCA_008642245.1 Bassia scoparia | reverse complement strand
ACGCAATTGAAACTCGTAATGAAGCTCGAAATATGTGAAGTCAAGTACACTCGAATTATGAGTCAAAGGTCAAATACGAGGCAAAAATATATTTCTTTCGGTTTCTCGATAACTCAAAGGTTTTCAAACAAGTTACGCTGCGATTCTCATGCTTTTTGTTTCTCATCATGTTCGTCACATTTTTCTGAATCCGCCAGTATTTTTAATTATTTTTCTGATTTTTCTATGATTTTCTATGAATTTTACAATGTTAAATACGCAGAATACGCAGAAAATACATAAATAATTAGAAAATGCGCGGAATGTCTAGAATCATACTTTCTTGCGAAAGGAGGCGGTTTAGAATAATCGTAATCTTAGAAATCGAGACGTATGCAAAGAATAATCCGAATCAAAATATTTCAGTTTTTTGGAAAAAATATATACGCAGAAGCCTGCGTATATACGCTCCTAGGAGCGTTAATACGCAGGTTTTGAGGAATTGTTTGTATGCTGCCTTTGAGGAGCGTATATACGCTGAGACAGCGTATATACGCTGCCTTTGCGTATATACGCTGCTCCTCAGGTAGTTATACGCTCTCGCCTGCCTCCGCGCCTATAAATACGCCTTGCCTCATTCGACTGACACGATTTCCAACACGATTTTTCAACACACAATTCCCAGAGACATAACGAAATCCAACCCCACTATACAAAACCCTCCCACTCTTCATCGTACTCAATCAACCATAACCACCACCTCAAATACAATCCTCAACCACCATCTCAACCACATCATAACCACCGAGTCTTTGCGTTCATTACTCGATCTACAGTTTGACAAAGCGGACACCAAAAAAAACAGGACCCTATAGAAATTCATCAGACGATACTCAAAGACCAAAAATCAATAACACTCCCTACTACATACCCACATTTCTATCTTAACAATATTTAGCAACAAATACTCCAATACTACCCAAACCATAAATAGAGTTTTAATGTCCAAAAAAAACCTCACTACAAGCAAGGTACAAACCACACAAACCCACCCGAAAACTCACATCTCCCTAACTCCGTATTATCGAATACACAATAATGTAGGCACATGTTTCAAAAACAGCAATGTATAAATTCAAAATAGTATCTTCATCCCTACTAAACTTTAGGTCTTGTCCATTCTTTTTCCATTTCATCTTTATTATTATATCCCTTAGTCAAAAAACAACCAACATAAACATAAACCAACCCGAACCATATACTGGTCTTTTACTGTGAAACCTATAAGACGATTCAAAGGCACCGATTCAGAATTAGACCCGCCTCCGTAGTATCAACCACAAACTGCGTCAACATATGCCGACACTAACATTTGTATCTCTCACTTTGTCATCTCCTAACTATAGCGAGAACCTCCCTCCAGGCAGGACATAACGATCTACCCCGATTTCGATTACGTTTTACAACCACACTAAACCTTTGTCTTAATGTTGCCAGAACAATCTTTCAAAGCGCACGAGTTAAGAGATTGTATATATTTTGAAAGTCAATCTTCATATTGTCATGTTAGACCACATAATGTTTATATTTGAACAATACAACACCAAAAGGACCAGAGACAATTATAGTGCACACCCTCACTCTTAAAAGTCAGCACAAAAGCAACATTCACACCTATGAGGAACACGCAAGCTTTCTTACCCGGCCACCGCCTTCTACCCCCAACACACCCCAAACAATCATGGAAACATACCAACTAAAGAAACACCATAATCTCCAAACACACCAAACAACAGTCCAACACACAAAGTCCACAAACTATAGAGTTAGGTAGATCCTGTTTTGTGATCAACAAACACCTAAGTAAACATCACCTATTAAACACAGTATAAAATCTTTAGGGTCTAAGTCGCTAATAAAGCTACCACGAATCAAAATGTAAGTTGTCAAAAGTTGCATCAAACTAAATCGAGTTCTCTTAAATAGGAAGAAATTACAATGAGACCGAAGATAGAGGGCCGCACATCCACAACAATGCGGAAGACGGCAACCATTGAGAGTTACTGATTCCATCCGTACAGCAACAACCCAATGTCCCACCGAAAAACCCAACAAGACTGGTTACTTGAAAAAAATGCGACGTATGGGGCATAATGTCTTTAAGGCAACCCACACTAACGATTATCGGGCGTCCCAACAAGCTGAAATACACACCATTGCTAACTCCAAGCCAAAGCATACCAACACAAACAAAACACACAAAACCAACAACCCAAAACACACAACATCGCCCGACTCACCCCACACCAATTTACTCCGACCCAACAAAACCAACACTACCCCACACAAACACCACTCACAAGTGAACGGTCCGCACAACAACACGGTTCCGTGGGCTCAAGCCCACGGCAAAGCCCAACACCCATACAAGATGCCTCCCAGATCACCCACACAGACCCGCAGCCAACAACCGCCACAACAAGGCCACCGCATATACCGCTGCCCACACAAGAGGGCAGCGTGGCCCACGTCCTACAATTCTGGCGACTTCATGCGGGAAATCCCGTTAGGTGAAGGGTGACAGGACTTGAAAGTCTACGATAATTCCACAATCCATCAACCGCTAATTATTGGATTTGCATTTTGACAATGTGACAACCCATAATTCCAAGCCATCAACACAAAGGTCCAGCCTAGGCTCCAACATTGGTCTCGACTGGCCATGAGGCATGTTCTAAAACACTACCTACACCTCAACCGAGACTACCAACTATAAAACGGAGAATAAGGATTCTTGGCTTTTTGGAAAACCTATCCTGCAACACTTAGCTTTGCCCCTGCACTTGTTTTGGGCATCATTAAAAATCTGCTCTATAGTAAAATAGATGTGATTGCACACACAAGTCTATAGGGTTTACATAATTTACAGCTACGGATCCACATACCAGAGTTGTGCCTATACTCACACCCACCATTTAGGAACCGCTCATACATTGCTGCATGACCAGAGTAGCAAGATAATTAGTTAAGCTAGACAAAGTATGCACACCATTAGCACAAACCAAAATATATCATACCTTATCATTACCCAGAATCAACACAAGTTGTATTAACGAAGAACACAGAACCCTAAATGTCCTACACTGAGAAATAAAAGATGTTCGTGGCGTTATAGCAAGTGGCATACGTATTAAATAGTGGTACAGCCCACCAAACAAATCAAAGTTCTAGTCTTTAGATATCATATATGAGCAAAATTTGGGGAGTGTGAGGGAAAACAGGACAAAACAATATAGGCACCCACCTCAAGTCTCCCCTCTATCACTTACGCACATCTCCTCATCCTCCTCATCCATCAGCGACAATATAGCGTCTTCGGATACAATATCATTCTACTTCGATACATCTACTATCTATCAATCACCTAGAGTTAATCATCTATTCGTTCCCGTCGACCTCCAATACTAGTTCGAACATTCAGCGGGTCAATTCAACCTCTGATTCTCCTCAGGTTTTTGCCATTCACCTTGCCCGTTTCAATCATCGATATATGCCGGATTTTGTCCTTCATCTCAAACCGAAAGTACACAAACACAATTCCACTAATTCATGGCACATTGCCTAATGCAGAGCATTCTCGAAGAAACAACCTAAGTGCCACTGCATTTAGGAGGAGAACCACCAAAACACTATCGTAATATCTTGGACAAGCTTTGCCACCATTCGTAACCTATCCACCTAGACCGACAAACCTCACAAGCAAGCCTAACAACAAACACAAACAACAATTGCAAAGCTCAGACTCAAGACTTTCCTCTTCCCTCACTATGATCACGATCTCAATGTGCCGCAAACATTAGTTTGCACGAGCGTGCAAAATACCTTTAGTTAACTTGAACAGAGCTATCTCTACAAACCCTTACAGAGACTTAATCCTAATAACTCCACTTCTTAAGGTTTCATCCACTACATACTGTAAACCCACCATGGCCACCGAAACATAGACACACATAGCATAGCTTCCAAGGTCTACAATATCTGGCTTTGTGACTTACACTCCCAATGCCTTAGTTTCTTTCTTGGAGGGCTAGAGCAATCTGCCATAATCCTCACCCAAACTAATGCTACCTCACAAAGAACAAATTCCCCACATATCAAGAACCTCTATACCCCACAAGTACCGAGCACTAGTTACCTGGATTCTATCTCCATACAAAGACCCTTTGTGCTCATACATTAAGATACATTAGCCCAATTCAGTCTGCAACACTTGTACAAACAGCTATAGCAGAATGACCAGCCCATAGTACTAACCCTTCGTTGTCCATTAGAGAACTACACTTTCAAGGTCTAGATTTCCAATCCCCAATCCCGTATGCCAACCCTCACCAACTGAGTCACCTCATGAGATGAAACACTACTAACGCAAGTCCTCAATGATGTGGGGTAGTCAAGCCTCAAAAGCGAAGGCCAAACGATTTGAACTCAATACAATCTTCTCATAGTCATCACATCCATTGCTAACGTAGAATCCCCACGATACCAACAACACACAGCAGCGTATTAAGCGCACCGACCACCTAAAATACAGATACGAAATTCACATCCTCCCAAGGCACGTTATACTAGTCTGCGCCACTCCCTTGAACTCGGAAGATAGCCAACATACTTCAGGTAGATCCATCCAACCCAACGACATGACTAGAAAGCGCAGATGAAAACCACTCAGTCGATTCTACATTAAGATCAGCACCATATTCAAACTAAATCAAAGGCATAACTTCATTAGCACTCATTTCCACACAGTAATAGAGTAGAAACAACAAATCACACCTTTCATCATAAGCGGAAGGACCACTCATTACCAGCACACTCGGCCACCCAGCTCATTAATTGTCGATATCTTTTCAAAGCCATTCCCTTGACCATCCCCCTAATTTATCTCATCTAAAACAGAAGAAAAATACCCAACAAACCCACACAAAAACTATCATCATCAAAATACCACACATAGTAAAAAGACCAAATAAGAAAAACATATTCGCCAACCGGCAATATTGATTTGAACGAACATAATAAAAAGTACACCCCGACCCAACAGATAACAGGCACCAACCCACTATAAAGGACATTAACCGCAGCCAGGTACAAGCAGAATCAAAAATTCATGGACAACAAATCCTGCACCCACCTAATAAATCTACTCATTCAAAATTGATACATGTAAATTGTATAGACAGCCTAACCAAAAATGTAGTCAATCCCAAACCAAGAAATAAAGATAAATCTAGTGCCCTAAGAAACAATGGAACCGCGTCTCGCAGATCCTTACGGTTCGTACGTGCAAACCAACCAAAGAAATCAGACCTAACTCACAAAAGTTGAGAAAAATATAAAGTGGCGTGCTTATGTATCACACTTATCTGTCAGGAAACTATTGAGCTACAGGACAAATAATAAATGTGGGCAAAAACATTTTCTTTTTTATTTATATGTAACTTATATATCTATTTTAGGTTTTTCTGAGGTGTTCTAATTCTTTCCCGAATACAATCTTTTGAAACGTAAATATAATATATATTCAATCTTCCCCTAATTAAGAGATCTTCCACAGCTTGACATCCGCATATCGTCACAACAATAAACCATCCTTCGACAATTATTACTCGAAAATCCAGCCTCATCTACATCGAGAACCCCAAGGTATTCTTTAGCATTAAAGAGATCTTTCCCCATGATAATCTTATTCTACAATTTTTATTCTGAAGAGGTTTTATTTTATAGAGTCATTCGTTAAGTATACATGACAGAAAAGTATCCATACAAAATTTGAACCAGTAACCAAAACAAAAACACAAACCAAAATCATACTGCACAATGACTGGAGCATGCATCGCGGTCGACACGTACTACCTTTCAAGGAACCCTACTATGAAAACATCTAACTAGAAACTTCTGTCTTAGAGAGGAAATGTCAAGAGGTGTCCCAAGGATGGCTGGTCGACAAATCCACCAGGGCGAAAACTCACGACAAAGACATTCGCGAGCCCAACTTGACAGTAACTGGCAAGGTATACCCGCACGATCGATGTGTCAGGAGCTCTCCTCATATTACAGCGCGCAATAAAATAAGAATGATCCACCAAAGCGCGAGAGATAAAGCATACAACAGCCCAACCCATATATAACACCATACCACAAGCAAGCTCTACAGAACGCTATAGCAATCACGCAAAACGCGCACCACTCCTAGCGTAGTAGCCAGCGACGGCCCTAACACTGACGCAATATAGCCCAAAAACGCTACCTACCGTGCCACAGTATACCACGCAGCCCACCCTCTTTTACAATCCCTTCTGTCGGTTTCTCGTCATGCTATAAATACATGCCTGCTTGCTCATTCCGAACACACACGATTTCGAGACACACGTCCACTCTCTCTCTCCTCTCTCTCAAACACTCTAAACACAGTTGTCTTCTAATGCAATTTCCACCGCCAATCGATTCTTATTTCGAAATTCAACCAAGCAAAACATAGGTTTATTTTCTGAGATTACAACTGCCAATCTAAACATTACTCCTTTTTCAATCTAATTAATAACTATTACCGAGTTCGACTAAATTAACAAACCCATGTACAAACTCTACACAGTAACTTAAAGCTCGTTTTCCCAATGTAAAAATAATGTAAGGATTTTCATTAACATTGTGTTTCACATGTTTTCATTGTTTTTGCATTTGCGATTCTTTTTATCTTCATTTTCCCATATCCCATAACCCAATACATCCTATCTCAAATCACTATCGGAAAAAATACTAACGATTCTTATCTCTCTCTATCTTGTATACGATTCAGGCCCGACAACGAAGACACATCGGCCTGTTTCTTTATACTAAACAAGCTGACGAAAAAGAACATATAAATCGTATGTGATATCTCTATGCCCTAGGTAATGAAGACGAGCAAGCGGAAAAGATTCGTATAAAAAACAACGCTCGTTTCTTACTATACAAGATAACACTCTTGGCGTTGCTGTGTTGCATACCTTTAGTTTTGGTAAAATTGACGGTTAGCTAATATTATGAATTGTGAATAGCTATACTTCGCATTGCTCCAAATCGGTAAATGAGTAAATTGCCATACACTTGTCCATAACATGAGACTGCCATAAAAAAATAAAGACCACGGGCCCATTATGTGAATACGGACTTGTCAAAATCAAAATATAAATATATAGAGACAAACAAAGTCTGGTCCCTCCTCTAGGCAATCCGTCTACATTTGATAATGCAAAGTAATCACAATAAATCTAGGCCTAATAGTCTCGTAGTGCCAATATAGAAACGTACATCATATAACGTCACAGTAATTGTCGTTTTCACGAGTGTTAGACCCACGCTGTCTAGAGTGAACATACCAAAAATGTAACCCCGTCCATGTGCATTCAATAACCATTGATAAGCATGGGAAGAAAATATAGCAAATAAGAAGAACCGAAAGTAAAAAGAAATGGGTCCCGCTAAAACATTCTCCCTGCGTGGCCAAATATGCGAATTTGAATTGGTGAAGCAGAATACTCATGACGATGTACAAAAAGATGTCCCACGAATACCCGTACCCAACGGAACTGGTACCCATGCGGAATCAGAACAGTAAGCCAAATTACATATTTGTCCAAGGCACCAAACTTATACCTCTAAACGGGTCCAAGTGAATAACTTTATAGGCACGATAGCGGACTGACGCGACTCCTTACTCGCGACCAAACGGTACACTGTACCCCCAAACGCATTACAGGCACGGCCTGACCGTGAGTCTCCAACAGCCCACCCAAAGCCAACCAGATCGTAATTACCCACAGAACAACATCGACAGCGCTGCTATACCGACCGACCCGGGCTAGCAGGCCCACGTCCTACCAATTCATCTGCGCGACTGACAAAACTTTGTGGGGTAATCCACCGTTCCCGTGAAGATCGAAGTGACTTGAAAAGTCTCGTGATATCCCGCCTCGATCCCAGCGTCCTTATTGAATTTGTACTGCCATTTTGCCACGGAATCCTCCCACCGGCGCATAAAACCCGGTCACAACTTAGGCACCTTGGTCTCGATATGAGCATTTCTAATGCTTAGAGACTCCATAAGGGGGATTCACTACCTTTGGTTGCATGTGGGTTAATTGATCGCATGGCTAAGGCAAGTCCATCCGCCCATGCCGTGTGTGCACCTGTTACTGATGCGGTGCATAAGAGTATCTTGGCCATACATCGCTTAATTTGCTAGTGGTTGAAAAACTGACCCAAGCTCTACTTTTAGGCATGTACATCTTTGACTTAAAACCCAGCCGACATCAGTGCTCCTTAGACCACTGACCCAAAGCCCGCTGGTTCTGAACCTCATCACTGAAATCACCGGATGCCCCATGTGGCGCCTTCCTCTATTGAAGTGCTTGACTAATAAGTACTCCTAGGAACTCCTTTAGCACTACTCGAATTGCCTGATTGTGACACTCCTCACCACGCCCTATTCACACATAAACCGAGACAATCACTTATAATCCAAAATGATCTCGGTCCTATATGTGTTTAGAACAACAGGATATGAACATAGCGATTCGAACATTCACACATACACTACATGTAAAACAAGCCCATCTTTTTCACCCAAAGACAACAAGAGCACAAACGAAAACCCACTTCAACCAACCAAAATGCCAACTAACATAATAGGGGAAAAGGCATGGACCACCAAATCCCTGCATATTAGTAAGCTTGAATTAGCCGATATCTTCATGCTCACCTTCTTGTACTCTAGCCGAAGTAACCCTTGTCCAATAGTCCTAGAACTACATAACAACACTTCTTGATGCCGTCAAAGATAGAGCACCCAAGGCTTTACTCATAGTCCAGGTCTGTACTAAGAGGCAAATATTTCAAACACCTGCATACCACCTCTGCATATGACTCGCCAGCGGCTAATACAAGCTCAATAACTATGGATCCGAGACAAGACCTCAGCCACTCACTACAGCGTACCCCATCTTCGGACTAAAATCGCACAACCTATTCATGAAGACCACCAATATGCGGTAGACTATCTCAATATTTCAATACACCGATGAACGCACCAGACGCCACGTTAGCAGTAGAGGCATCGCACTTTAGAAGCTCGCTGAAAACACTCGTTTTGCAAACTGTTAGGACCAAGTCGTTTGAGTAACATTGTCTCTTTCGCGACACAGTCCCTCTTTTCTTCACGCTGCCCCATGGCTAAGTATCATTGCGCTGAGAATATGGAAAGATGTTTCAAAAAACACTTTGGATGGGGCGCAGAATGTCCAGATTACATTAGTGTAAGAACACTTGGAGAATGATGTCTTTCTTTTCACCCCCTGTCCTGCCAAACCTCCTGAGACAAGACTGACAAGTTTTAGGATCCGAGATCTGATCCTCTTCGCTGCGAATATACAGAAGCGCTCCATTACCCTACGGCGACGTATTCCCTCTATTCATATCCACTCGTCAAAGACTCTAAAAAGGCACACCTTGTCTCTCAAGGGGGTCGACTCTGCCTTCTACCCCGAAGTCTTTCCACTCTCGCTTCACCCATGTGATCTCAGAAATGGTTTCGTTCTCCTTGTGACTGCGGAGTATCGCCGAGAACTTGAAACCTTTGGGAACATAATAGATCTGCCACTCGCTTAACACTCCTTCACCTATGCCAGACATAACCTCAAACTCAAACCTCCTTCCTACAGCGAAATTAGAAAGACTCTGTAGAAAAATGACCCTAGAAAGAGGATTTAACATGCCCCTTCCTATCCTCCCTATAGGTACGGGGAGAAAGAAAGCGCACTGCTGGCCGACCACACTGCGGTGTCTACTAGCACTCCTCACCTGAGAACGTCGTATAACGCTTGCAAAAATGTATCTTGAAAGTCTTTTCTATGATCAAAACTTCACATGAATCCAAAAGCATCCTGACAATAAGAATCGATTAGCGTATCGCGGTAAATATGGCGGACTTATTATTATAACTCTTTCCACGATTCAAGCTTCTACCAACAGCACCCATCTCACACCACCGCAATCACCGGTGGGTGTATTGCATCATCGAGGCCATGACAATATAGACCAAGAAAACACCCATGAACTCTGCTAGAGCGAAAATACAAACACAACCTAACGGACCACAGACAAACAGAAGGACAATAGACTGCAGATGATTGTCCTACCAAAACCTCCACACTCCCTTCAATTTCTGAACTTTGCATACTGCATAACTCTCGTGTTCCCAAGAATCAGGTTATATCCCGCTCACCGCTAGGCCCGGGTGAATATTTTCTCAAATGAGCCAATAGAGCATTACACTCAAGCTACTTGACACTCGACTTTCAAAAACGCAATAATGCAAGGATATACACCTATTGACACCCACGCCAAGAAAGTGACCCTCTCAGACGAACATGTGGATACGCGCAAAAAGAACGAGTAGAATAGGTAAGTCCTATAAAAATTGACCCACTAGATAAATGCCAATAACCATCTTACCAAATCATAAGAACAGGAGGGAAACCACACACCTACAGACGCGTTTTTGATAGCGTAGAAAGCGAATGAGCGTCTGATCAAGGCAACCCAGACCCACGCGTGAGATCGGTTAGATAGCTTCGGAAAAGGCTCCTCACCTATCCGCCACGGTGCAAAAATAAAGGAGTCAGTTTGACCGAACATCACATCCAACCCCCTTACTACTTCTCATGCTGTATGCTGTGATTGAGCGATAACGCTTTAGGACCCCTCTATCATGCACTCGTACCACTAACGAGTGATCACTGCTGAAAAGGATCAAGCTGAATTAAGTGGTTATACTCGTACACCCGAACGACCATAGGCTCTTATCAGAAGTATCGACCATCTTTATGTATTAACCTCGTACGAATCCTTATTGAGGACAGTACGTAAGCCATGTACGACGTACCTTACTATTGAAGAGCAGTCATCGCGATAAAAACCTTTATCTCCAACCTTTCAGCCAAGGAGCCTATGTACCGCATTTAGTCCTATTCAGCGCCAAGCACTATGAACCAGCGAAAACATTCGAGAAACACATATCTTAATGCAAAAGATAAAAAAATATCTCTAGGAGACCCCCATCAAGATATCCTCATACGGCAGCCAAGAATTCGCCACTGAATAAAAATAGACAAAATATATTACTTCACTACAGGATATTGTGAAGGCAGATGTTTTACCGATAACGCTCCACGTTCTAACCTAGCATCGACACTGCTTACTTACTCCATCATCATTCCACCTACCTCCATAAGTAGACCAGACATACCTCACATAAATCTAGATATCTTAATACGGCCAATCCAATATAACAATAGCCCTAAAAAGCAAAGCTGAGCCAATAAATATGCAAAATCCTAACCCTATTCGGACAGATCTTAGACCGTTCCACCTCCAAGACTTCACCCGTTATGCACATTGCTCCGATCAATATAAGCCCCGTACACTCTGAAGATCAATGGCCTCCGAAGCCAAGGGAACCACTCGGCGGCATAAATGGTGCCTTGGTTATATAAATCTCATAATAACCATATCCAGCCCGCACTGTCCTACATCCTTATAAACGGCTACAAGTACACTCTCCTTGCCAATACATCATGACCCTACGACCTCTCCTGAGACGCTGCCTACATCACAATACAGAAAGCGAACTTCCACACACTACAATTTGTGGCCGCTTAGCATGTGCAATATCTGCCGTATTAATGCCCAACCGGCACTTCTCAATAGCTACAATATGGATTCTGAACAACATACAACTGGTTATGAGCCCCTATAACGGACTCCTTACATAAAGCATGCCGAGGAAACCCGCAACTTTAACATGTACGATGCTTCAAGTACCTTAACCCCTACTATATTACCCACTTCTACCTCATAGTCAATAAATGACTAAATCCACCACCACGAGAAAAATGCTCTCCGGATTCGTAGCCTCTAACACACCTTTGCCTGTCTGGTATCCAATCAGACCAAAAAAGGGTTGAAGATTCCCATTGTAGGTATGGACGCCCTTAGACTCAGACTGCAAATCTTGAACCATCCAACCAAAATTTAGGGACACACCTACTCTGTTCCGTGTGCTAACACAAGGCCCACGGAAAAGAAAAAAAAAAGAAGGAATCGAAGAATAAATGACTGGACAAAGCGTAAGCAGAGACACCAACAAAGGCCAACACCAAACACAGAGACACATCAAGTTCAAATGACACACAATACAAGTCGTGGTTACTTCGCGCCAAAAACATCCGAAAATGCCCACTAATCCTTTACCACACCAATCAAAAAAAAGTTCAGTAACGATGGGAATCACGAATCCTTTACTTGCCAATTAGTGCTGCCAGCAGGCCGAGCTCCCATAAACATTTACGCCCACAGAACTGTAGTCTGCCTATTCTCCACATGAAGAACAAAGAATGACAAGTCCCACGATGAGCAAACAGCAAACCGAATAGCCGTGTGCAAGACAGGCGCAGTACCGCACATTTTCGCGACGTACACAAGTCCCCGAAGTGCATCGACCAAATGAACGTATCAACATCGAAAAGATCCAGGGTAGTTAATTCCATTCTACAGACGCACCCACTCAGAAAAACCAATCAAACAATACGAGTCCCATCTAAAACTCTCACAAATTACAAGACCCCAGCAAAAGCGCACCTGCTCCCACACTAAGCACTCAGGACAAGCGGACTAATGATCCCAATAGACATCAGGAACATCACTAGAACTCTCACGAGAAAAGGGAAAATCTCTGCCTAGATTCATGACATGATCCGGAATCTCGCACATGCCTCCAATGCTTCATAAGCCCTCGACGTAACAGCAAATCAAGGCCCACATAACATCCCTTGAATTAGCCTCACTAGCGTACAGCAAATCCAAAACATAACCGAGCCAATAGCTCAGTTACAGAATCCTCTTACCAATACTCGAGACAGTCAGCCTTCCCAAGCCATTAATGATAGCACTAACAGTCTCTGGTCGCTTCTAGGATTCACTCGCACAAGACAAGCGAGCAAAGTACCGGATCCCGGCAGAGCCCACCGTCTGACCACTCAAGCCAAATACCTTCCTCGAAACAAGAAGTAGCCAGCTTTTAATGGCCACCACTCACCCCCTTTCCGAGCTTTTACTCCAATGGCACTTTGTCGACGAGAATGCGGACGCGATCTTCCAAGTCTCCTGAACTTCCCGACTATGACCACCTGTTCCATAACCCTGTATCTCTGATGAACAATGATCAGGAATTCACAGGTACTATCCACGTATAGTCTTTCCACAAGAACGTGTAGACTTTCTCACATCCCCAATGCAAGGCCAAGTATCTCTCCACCTACTGATCCATGATCTAAACACATTAACCCCTCTGAATGATGCGTTCATGTGCAGGGGGAGTCTGCTCGATATCCTTACGGCATGACGATAATAGCCAAGAGAAGAAGACATCCCACCAGGTATCAAAGAAGGAATAGTGCAGCCAACCGTCAAGAAAGTAGACGTGAGCTACGAGAATGCAGTCCTAGTCAGCCCCACTACAGACTAGAAATTGATACTCCTCGCGTACAGAAAAGACGATGTGTCTACGTAGAAACCGACGGACGAGATGGCAGGCAAACTTTGAAGCCTACCAGTCACCATTTGAAACACGCGAAGAACGACGCGCCGACACGCCTCATCTCATTTCAGCTGTGACTAGAGACGTAAGAGCGCCTACACTAGCAATGTACTTAGCGAGCAATTGAGAGTCTGCCCCGAAGCAGCCAGGCCAGATATCTGCACCGTCTGAAACAGGGTGCCAATCTACCTCGAACCTTTACGGAGAGATCAGAGTGTTAGCCTAAGCTCACGCAGACCACCCATACGTACTACTGTATCCGGACCAACAATAAAACTCCTGCTTCTTATGCAGTCTAGATCAATATCACTTCTCTAGCCAGTCTTTCTCTGGCTCTCGTCCACTACTAAGTACAAAGTCGATAATGACTTTATATACTGATTATATTCTGACATTCAATAATAGCTATTGCCTTATAGGCTTACTTCTTATTCGCCTTCTCTCTTCGGCTCTGCAATATATTAGACACTGTCCTTTAATCTGGAAAGCGCACTGCCGTTAAAAATCCTGTATATTAACAAACTAAAACGTAGTAGAAATTAACCCTTGCATAACACAAGCCCCTCCATGGATAAAACCAGTAGAGGAGCAGTAGAAGCGAAGACATAACCCTCAACCACACCATTACAACTAAGGAGACCAAAGAGGAACATTAACCATTTCTAGCACATTGATGAAGCCACCAACCGATTAAATAATAACCCCATACGCGCTTACTCCAGCTAGCAATGTACAAAGTACATGCACTAAACGAAAAACAGCACTCACAGTGTAAGTCCTAGGACTGCCCCCTCACAATTCACAAAATGTATGGCGCCAGCGAGGAAACCCTGCGGTACTTCACAAGAGACCACGCCAACTCGGACTCGAGTGTTCAAGAATACCCTATTGGCCTGAACCAATATCCATACCATACCCTACTCGCCAACTTCCGACAGGAACGACAAAGGTTCAGAGCCCAAAATATGTGTCAACGCCAAGCCAACAGAATGCTACAGGAAAAGAAGATCTGAGATAACTCCTGATCCATAAGAGACTCAAGATTAGGTAGAGAAGTTAGTTAGCTCATAGACCAGCTTCGTCAGGCCAGTCTGGTATTACATCAAGAGACAGGACGTCGACATTTATACCTTACAGAAAATGCTAAAGTTGCGCACCTTGTCGACTCCATGTCCCGTCATGACTTTAAGCATAGGGAATTGTAGGCCAAGAAAAGCTTCCGAATGTGTCGGGTTACATACTCCACTCACAGATCCCAATGACGAAATCAACAAAAGCATACAGACCACCAAAGGATATTCTACCCCTTTTACCCACATATCAGACGGCCATACCCAGCTTGGTGCGATAACCCCCCACATCGCAGACGAGAACACTCTTCTAACCCAGTTCTATCCCACTCCGCATTGGATATGGGCATTACACTGCCAGAGACAAATAATCAAGTAAAGATGGAACTGAGACGAAGAAACACCAAGGAAAAGAACAAAAACACTCATCCAACACCAGACCATGGCGAAACATAGACATCGCTAAACCACAATTTTCAATGCCATTGTGACTTAGAAACCAAGCCAATACCAACCCACACCGAGAAAATCACAGCCAAACCAATGCTCACAGCCGCACCTGACCACTGACCCTCTTCTGCGCATGCATTGATGCAATTCAAGGACAGTTGGAAGATATCATGTTGATGACAGATAGTGGTTGAAGGCCACACAGAGGAAACGAACCAAGGGATCCAAACGCACCGTCTTAAGAAATTTCTATTGCTCGACAGGCTCCTTCGCAAATACACATTGAGGCTCAATACCACAACAAATGGGTAGAGCGATCTTGCAAGTACACTCTCCTAGGAACAACCTTTCTTGTATCTACTATACGACGAATCCCGATAATCATATAAATGCAGTTAGAAGCACCATCGCCGGCGATCAAGCTGGGGAGCGACCTCACCCCCACCTCGCGGCATCCGAAGAGTATCATCGACCCCTTCTCAATTAACATCAACTAGCCCAATAACACCTCTTCCCCCAAAACCACCTCGTCAAACAAACTATTCCAAGAAGTAATGCCGCCCACGCGAGATTGCCCTATGGACGAATCCAGCTACAAAACTATTACCCATCAAGAGCTTAATGAACCTTGGCCCTTCATCTACCTAAATCTCCCAACTCAAGCGGGTGACTGCACCCTACACCCGGTCCATCTCTGCCTTTGAACTTAAAGAAGGAATTATAGAGAACCACGCCCCTCTCAAAGCCGAAGGGGACGCCTAAATGTGACCCAATGCTCGGGTTCATCCTAAAGTTAGCATAGGACACCTGAGAAATGAGTGATCTCCCACCAAAATGATACCGCTGACCCGTTTATTGTAAACAGTGGGCCACTCGCCGCGTCTCGCGTTTGTTCTCGAACATACGAAAGATAGACTATTTTAAGCAATTTCAGGCAGACAATTGAAATACGCAACCAACCACTCGTCGGTCGTACTCGGGAATATGTCAGACCGAGCTAAATCGATCAAACAACGCGTTACAAGGACAGAAGGACAAATCAGGGGGACATACAAATATTTTCCTTTCAAGGTTTTCTCAAAGTGTTTCAAAGCTTTTCAACGAGATTTACATATCTCACCACCAAAGACATTGACAATGGGCCAAATATCTCGTGTCATCAATATCTGAAACGAAAGAGTGTCGCATGCAAATTCCGGTTCACATTTCTCTAGCGAATTCCGCCCCAAATTTCCTCAAAACTCTCACCGCTTCATCTAAAATCTCCTACTTTAATGAGATATGCCATATTGAACTTACCAGTCTCTTGCCCTAAAGCGTGCGTATTTATAAATAGCGCTAGACATGCAAACTAAGATCCACGACCCCGCACGTAGTTAAAATAACAAATTAGTAAAAGGAAGCTACCATCACCCCGGTAAAGTACGCTATGAACCTTACATTCGTGAACCAAACAAAAGAATCTAACTCGAACCTCTAAGCACTAATATCATGATCATGCACTCCTCTAATGCATTGCGCGAGAAGACGCCGGCTCTGTGAAAACAATGTGTAACCCAGCCAAAAGTTCGGTATCTAGTCTGACTGGAATCCAGAAGAACTCAGAGGCACCAACTAGCTATCGGAACTCAAAACGGAAGAAAAGTCGAGTACATATTCGACGCGTTTTTGGATAGCAAGAATCACTAAATAGCCTAGAATATATTCAGACTACGAGACTCGTTATATACGTCAGGCGAGTCGAGATGATGCTTGCCTAATGATGTTACGTCTACATCAGGAGATCATTATTATACGCTCCATATGCTGGCGTACATAATATTTACCGCTCCACATCTACTATTAAATAGACTGGCAACCATAAACCACCTACGGCCACTATCCCAGAATTGCCATAATACACCCGTAAGGAAAGTAGAACCTGCCCCAGGAAACGGCACACTAACTATACGGCTGAAAGGACTACCCTTTGAGTCTGTTAACAACGAACTCTAGCGCCACCAGCCGATACTAATTACGCTCATCCTGAGCGTTGACTTCAATCTACGCACAGGGTTTCACTTCTGAAACTTTCACTTATATCCTAGATCCCTTCTGCCCTTGTAGATCTCATCGCCTCAAATACAAGTTACTCCCTTCCGTTGCACTCAGTTCCGGTCCTCCCTCGCATACCATTCCGATAACCAACACCTAATCACCTTGAAAACACCTTCCTAACCAGCGCTTGATACAAATCCGATATATAGCCATCCTCATACTCACATTATACATAATCCACCAACATTCTCTCTGTAAATCACTTCGCAATAAACACACGACGGAAAAACCACATTTAACCCTACCAAAACACTGACTCGTTTTACCATTACAGTCGCTCCTTTAATCCTAACGTTTCTCCCAAGCCTACGAACCAGCCATCGACCCTCATCTCTTCACATCACACTACACAAACAAATGATTATACCAAGTAGTGTGAGCACCCACATTCCCCTGAGATTTACTCCCAATATTCTCTCACTTCTTTAATTGGACTAACCATGGTTATGAGTTTCAAAACAATAAAACAACGTTGTAGAACAAGTCACTTTTTAATGGTTTCTTCAATGAAAATATGTCTATGGTGTTATCTACACTTGACCTTTTTTTTTTTCAAATATAGTTCACAGGTCTGGTCATCATTTTCATATTCATTTCATTATCAATTTCGCTCCCATTCAAATACCTAACAATTCTTTTATTCCCTCGCCCTGAATTATGCAATTTCAAGTGCTAGAACGCGATCCACTTAGCTCCTACCCGGTCCCCTATTATCATGAGAAAACACTACCAAACCCCTATTGTTTTCAATTGTGCTTATCAGAGTAAGCATAATTCGACAACTATTCACACTGGCAGGCAAACAGCGAGTTCCGACTATGTACTAATCGGATCTATATATACTCTGCACCTTCACAACTAAACACTTTTGATTTTACTTTGCAGATTAGGTAAGATACGAGTATTGCCGCAAACCAATATAACTATCCTGACATGTTATGCACATTTCATCATTATAGCTATTCATTCATTGGTTATAACCTTGCCCATATATATTTTGCCGCCTATGCGAGAACTCAAGTGACTCCGGAAATGCGTATACCGTGAACCTACATTCTTGGTGAAATGCCCCAGGTGAGCATAGCAATACCTAATGGAAAGACTACTCCTCGACACTTCCTGCTCATTGTATTACAAGGCAGACGCATACGAGAAACAAAAGACAATAATTTAATACAACAGGCGAAACCCCTTGCCTGCACAACCCTCATAGTTAGATGATCCTCTTGTGCATAAGTAGATAACAACGTCTCTCGCTAGTATCAATCCTCTTATAATAAGCAGAATTAGTACGCCTATCTTCTCCAGGTGCTAAAACGTAAGTATGGCATCAATAATCCATGATGAGATCGGAGAATGCACAAATTAGTACTGCAGCCCCTTCGAAGCAGGAAGAAGAGAGCCCTTACGAAATGCCCTACATGCGGGCGAATTGCGGGTTACAATTCTTATTTCGTACCATGTCCCCGAAGCCCACGACTTGGTTTACTTGAATGGACGTGGGCATTGTTTTGCACAACGTAGACGTTTGAGGACAAATCCCGTTACAGTGAATAACCACATCGCATTCTTAGCGGACAACGAGGCAGCACAAACCGCGGCGACACCTCCCCCCACCACGCGCCCCCCACCCACCGGGGAAGAGAGAGGATGCTGCCGCCTACCGGGGGGGCCCAAAAAAGAAGCGCAAGGAACGGTCTGAAGGAACAACCGGCCCGAATGCATCGGGTGCGGCCAACAATGACAAAGTGCGCGAACCCGAGCCCAAAGTAAACAAACGTCACCCCACCAGCGTGGCGATGATCCCCGTCCTACGCAGACAAAGCACTACACATGTACCGAGAAAACACTCTAACCACTACACATGCGGCGTGTATCCGGGCTCAAAGCAACCACCCAAAAGCCACCACGATTGTATACCACTTAGCCACAACACGCGCAATGTCAATATTGCGCCATGCTTAGTAGTACGACTGGAAGAACCGATGACACATGACTATGAGGCGCCAGAGCACAAACTATGTCACCTCGTACAACCATGAGATTTTTGAACCAAGTACAAAGTACCATTACCCCCTCGTCCTCCAAGCTTCCTCCAAGCCTCCCTTTAACGCTATCAGCATGTGTGTCTCGCGGTAAGACAAAGCCTCCCGCCCCTCAAGCTTACACCAGAGCATCTACTCGGTCTCCTACCGTCGACCCGCTCACATCAAACCGACCCACGTGCGAAAATTGAGGATCCTGGAGCAATTTGCCAAAAGAGCCAACGGAAGTCAATGCCCATTGCATCAATTACTGAGCAAAAAGTTCTCAGACCTGAACAGGTAGATGTCACAATACATAGAAAAGTTGCTGTGCCTCGCAATAGGGTGTTTCTCGTGGCAACCGAGGAAAAAAGATGCCGACGACTAATCTTCTTAGCCGCGAGCCCCGACGTGCAAAGCTCCGTCCCACAACACGGTCACTCGTTACTGCCAAAAGCTTTGATCCCGATTGATATAGTATCCTACTTTCGAACGGAACCAATCCCCATCACGAAATTGCACGTGTTGCGTCACTCTAGTTCTCACAAGAGATTGCAGGCTGGTTATGCGTATTCGCTATGAATGTTGTCAACAGCATCTCATCGAAGCCACCCCAATATAGTATCACACAAAACGCGAAAATGGCCAATTGGGGAAGCTGCATTGTTCCTGAAGATTTCCTAAGCACAAATTCCCGGAGACGGCCAGAAGCCAGAAAATGACCTCTGTGAACCAAACGTGGTGATTCCACAACGCATTCACGGAGCCCACGAAGAAAGAGCATCCTCTATTGATGACTGAAGAAACGGGCGGGCTTGTGTAGCTATACTGTTATGGAGTGATCTTCAAAATCCAAAAAAGGACGATAACCCGACCCTTCCGGTGTGAGAGTACCGCCCATACTTCGAGGTTATCGCCAGTTAAAGAGACACCACGCCGGGAAAATTGCGCCGATAAAAACGACTACCGTTATCTCAATGTTACTAAAAACAGACAGCAAGGAGAGTCCACAGAATGAATAGAACGCGCGTGCAAGATCGATCAATTGGGTTAGACATCGTGCTATACCCGCCGGCACGGCCGACTCGAGATTCGGAGAGAGTTGAAGAACGGTTATACTGAGGGAACTCTTCCTTATGGCCATCATCTAAATCCATCGTTCTGGAAACTGGAAAGTCTACAAGTGACGAGTTTGGCCCTTTACTCAGGGACACACACTCAGAAGACAAATTGCCCGACGCATTCCAAAAAGAGCTAGAAAGTGTCTATACCTGATAACCGTCCGCCGAGGACGCACAACCACCCCCCGACGCTTTGCCCGCTACACTAAGAGCTGCAGCCTCGCGAACAATTAACATCCACGCAACTGCACCCTATCAACTCTGTTCATTAATCGCCGTTCAATGATCATCACTACGAAAACAATCGGCAAGCCCCAGCTCTCAGGTCAAGCCCCCAGCGCCTGCTATGGTGGCAAAAGGACAAACCCTATTACAGGAGAGCAAGGACCATTCGTCAAGTAAGAACATGAGGCCTTAAGGGTTATTCACATATGCTTGAATTCTCTGCAAAAACCGAATGGGAATACCCCCCTCAGCACCCCGGCCGCAACAGGCCTTTCTGAAGAAAGCCCACAGAGTAACAAGCAGCCTAGCCAATTAGGCACGTCAAAACGGTATTTCTACCGACGGCAAGGTGGAGTCACATAAACAGCGCATATCACGCGCAGGAGCTCATATCCTTTGCATTGCCTCAAGAAGAAGCAAAAAACGATGCATGAATAACGTTGCATGGCGGCGTGTGCGGCACGCATGACGATTGAGTTGAATAATCATTCTGTACTTGAACCGAACAGAATCAATCCCACCTTGCCCGTCTAGATTATAGGGGAATAAACCATGAAAAAGGGCACTGTCCCCAACGACAGTATCTCATGACAAGTGTGACACGCTAGCGCCAACAAAATGCAACCTGCAGGGCGTAGCAAATACTGTACTCTTCAGCATCGAGAAGCCGCTACCTAAATACCTCGTCATTCCTTCCTCCACCAGCCATTTTCTGGCACGATGGCAGTCATCTCATAATTGGAAATTGTATCTTACCCTCCAGTGACAAAGCCCGCCTCGCCGTCTCCACATGGAAATTCAGACTTTAGAGAGCTAGCAGGCCCACGAGGCCTATTTCACAAAATGGTGAAGCAAGGGCCTTATATGCGACCACCCTCAGCCTAGAACCTGTGGCCAAAGCTCATGGATGACAAATATATGGGTTTGTCGGCGTTGTGGGAAACGCGCCACATGAAAAACCTAATCAATTGCGACAATGGAACTCACTTCCAGAAACGAGTGCGCATAGGATTTTGAAGTTGCTAAGTACAAAATACTCAGTGACACGCAGTCCGGCGTCCTCCCCGTATTCTGCCACAAAACAACGCCGAAGCATGTAGAATCCGAGCACGCAACAAGACAAATAGTTAAAATGTCTTCATCGACTAACGTGCACTATTGCCAACTCTGCCATGCCCCTATCTTCATAGCACGACTCCTTCGTGCTGACTCACCCAAAGCCCACGTCTTGCATCTTCCATGGATACTCAAATTCAATTCGACCGTCCACGGAACACGCGCCTGACTTTCTACTGCGTGGTCTATCCCACCCATAGTAACAGTTCCACACCATACTTTGAAAACTCTGGAACGGTTACCCATCCAACTGCACGGCATTCTGTCGAGTCCGAAAATCGACCCAAAATTCCACTCCGAAGCGCGAAGTCGGTGACCACAGTGGTCTACCAAGATGATGGCATGTGGGAAACTCTCACACTTAGAGAGAGCACCATGGAAAGCGCCTCGCGCGCCTTAACCCACCGACATAAATAGAGGGCACAAGACGGTTCTGATTCCACAACAGGATCACGAACTAGGCGACCCAGATCAGAATTCAACAATGTGCGCCTTAACCCTGCCCGTTCGTACACAAATCAGAGGGAAGGTGAATCTTGGTAGAGTTTCAAAGGACAATGACGCCAAAAATTGTTCCTCCCAACGGACCCCTCGCCGCACCTATGATCGCGAAGAGGGGCCAAGTTCCGTGCCATACCCGAAGGATCCTATCATAGTCAGACACCATCTATCTTGGAGAGGGCGCACGTACGCATTGATAGATATGAAATCGCCCGCGACGAGTTTGCAAGCCTCACATCAACTTGATCAATTAAAGAAAATGTAGCGTTTATACTCCAACACAAAAAGCAGGTTGAATCACTACCACATTCACCCCAGCACCATCTTAATGAACTACCGACTTGATGGGGCTTCTGATTTCACTATTGACGTACGGGCATAAGCTTCTTTTGAATCGACGGTACCGGGCGCCCATGTAATTAATAAACCAATCCCACCCCAATTTCCGCTTTGGCTCACTGTAATTCAAAGTAGAGCAAGACATAACAACAAACAATGGTAAATAATATGGCTAAGAGGCAATATAAATCGATTGCTAGTGTTATCTTAAAAAACTTTATTTGAGTCAATCACATACAGTGCTTAATAAAATAAAAATATCGGCCACGCACGGCCGGCGCAAATGTCTAATAACGAATGGACAAAAACGAAATAAAGCAGTCACCATCTTTCTTTCACCTCTCTTGGTATCCTCCCACCCAACAGCACTTCGCCGTATCCTTGGTACATTCCCAACTATCACATTCCATATTATGCCACACACTTATACTGCACTACCCCTTCTCTTATCCAAATAAAGTCTTTACCCGCAACTTCAACTCTCTTGTGTATGACATAGTCCTTTATCTCTTCTGAGTAGCCCAGTTCACTTGAATTCCTTCATCCTAGCACGCATCCTACCTTTTCCATGCTAGGCCCCTTAGTCCGACTCCAAACAGTGCCAGTCCGTTTAAGGGTCCAAGCTCTGTCTCCTTCGATTTCCATGACAAGAGAACCTGCCTCGAAGCAAGCCGATGTTACCACTTTCCGAGAGCGCTTCATGCATGTAAAGCTGGAACGATACGGGCCCGATCCCCGGTATATATCTCCTCCAGTCCACAAATCCGTAATCACTCCTTCCAGTAAAATTCGTTCCTCGACCCCCGCATGCCCCTTTTACAGTGAGAACCACAAAACTCGAGCCAGTGCTCAGCATATGTTAGAGGATTATGTGTTGCCTACGTCATCCATCTCTCTCTTGTAGAAACGCGAAGTGTGATCTCGGGCACTTGCAACAGAGTCATTCAAGAATCCCAATAACCTCACAGTCTCTAGGACGGGCAACCCAAACCAAAACACCACGACAGCAAACCTCTCTCCAAGAGACGCCACGACTTACACAATGAGGCGCCAACCAAGTGACTAATTGAGAGGCCGTAGTCTCGGGTGTTTATCCATCTATCTGGCGGGCATAAACTGTATTTTGTTCTCCTTCGCCACTAGTCTGACGACCAATTAAGACGAGAACAGGAGTACAATATGAAACGCTCAACACGTCCGCCCCAAGGACCCACATCAAATAAGTCAATGCCTCCCCTCTCGTCATCCTGAGGTAGTCACATTCATCTGAAATACCGCCCACCATGGAACAACCCACCTGAGCACAGACTTCCGACTCGCAAAAGCAGCTATCGTAGTCCCCACCAACTGTCTTCAGCAACACGTGACGACAGTACGACCTTTGTCTGCAGTCACAGTAGGCTGTGTTTGCTACCCTTCATTCGTAATTCCGCGGATGTTCTGCAGACGCAGCCTAAATCAAAGAATAAGACGTTCCGAATCCAACCACCTCGTCTCCAAGAGGACACAACATGAGAATATTTACGGATCCGATAGCAAGGAACCGCCTCAGAAAGCGTACTTATGCGGAATACTAACACTTAATTAAACAAAATTAAAAATGTAATAGTATAACTGGCGAAAGAACCAAATATAAGGGCCAAAAAGTCATAGGAGCGTTAGTCAAGACCTTATTCCCACAAGTCAGTCCAATAGCAAAGCAACACTACGCTGATAACCCCAACGCCGCAACTAAGCGCGGCATAACAGTCGAAGGAGGTGGCGGACCCAAAACGCTCCCACACAAACCACACATCCCCGAGCATTCAGAATCGTGAACAACAGAATAACGGAGGCAAGCCCAAAAAAATGGTCATTCAGCAAGCTTGATTGAAGGGCCAAGAGATAATGACAAAATATGCGTTTTTTCGAGTTCGAATTAATTGCGACATGTGGTATACTTCATCATTGATTACTCATTTGGGGAGACATTTTTAGGTGTCTACACCTGGTAGTCCACACCTACCACACATATTTTGTCTCTTTCCTTGAACTTAAGCTCTTCCTTCTTCTTCTCCATCTGCTTCTCTTCTTCTCTTCTTCTTGGAAGGCATTCCAGGCATCTTTCTGATGGATGGTGGCAGTGGGTGAGCAAATGCAGTGTCCTCCCAGTGCTGCATACCAGGCATGGGTTTCACAGAATGTTTATAGATCTCCAAGTAGACTGCCTTGCTATAGTAGTGGTGGACATAGTCATCTGGGTTCTCCCTCCTCTTTATAATGCATGCAAAAGCATGTGGGCAAGGTATGCCAGTGAGAATCCACATTCTGCAAGTGTAAGTCCAGTCCTTAAGCTAAGGTTCACAACAAGTGTGTCATCCTTGTGTGAAACCTCCCAATCAAATGGATTGCATTGAGTCACAAAACAGTCCTGGGCTTCCTTACTAACCTAGGTGAAAACAGAAGCCASATAAGGCATAAGAATTGTGTTCACTTTTTCAGCAGCATCAAATTTAGTAAAAATCCTTCTCATCACATACTTTCTCAGCCACTCCATACAAGTTATCACTGGTTTGTCCCTAGCTTCCTTGATCACTCCATTGAAGGTTTCACACAAATTGTTCAAGAGCATGTTTGACTTAGAATGTGTCTGAAAAGCATGCCTTGCCCAGTGTTTGGGAGGAATGGATCTAAATATGCAAATGCTTCTTCAGACATTAACTTGATAGCCCCTAAACAACCTAAGAAGGTTTTCTACATATTTAAATGAAAAAGGTTCATTTTCAGGACATACATAAAGTGCAAGTAAAAAAATGTCCAGCTTCAGTTACTAGCAGCTTACCCCAGAGGAAGTTCTTGTAACATACCAGAATTGGTCCTTGAAGGTTGCCCCACTAAACTGAAGTTTGAAATTGGCCCATATGTGTCTCACACAGAACCTCACTTCTACCATGGGCATACAAGTCTGAATGGCATCTAACAAACCCTGTATCAAATAAACAAATAATGCAGTCAGCAAAAAAAGAAATCAAAGTACAAGAAAACAAATCAAAAGCACAAGGTGTTTGTACCTTCTATCTGTCACTSATACTGGTCAACGCTTCACCTTGCCTAAAACCAATATCCTCAACCAACAAAGATAAGAACCAGGTCCAACTATCTTTGTTCTCCACTTCAACAATAGCCCAAGCTACTGGATAGATGGTGTTGTTCCCATGCTTGGTCACAACTACCAGTATCATCCCAGGGTATGCTCCCTTAAGGTGACACCCATCAACACCAATGATGGGTCTACAACCACCTCTTAACCCAGCTTTGCAAGTAGCCAAACACATATACATTCTCTAGAATAAGGGTTCAGAATCCCCACCATTAGTGCTGATGATCACAGTACTACCAGGGTTGTACTGCAGTAGAGTGTGACCATAGTCATGCACCCTGGCATACTCTTCAGCAGCATCACCATACAACATAATCTCGGCCCTTGCCCTAGAAAACCAGGCCTTGTAATACTTAATCTGCACACCCAGATCCCTCTGTACCAACTGCACAAAAGACTTCAACCCAACTGATGGGTTAATTCTCCAAAACTCTAAAYACTTATCTGCTAAAAACTGTGATGACACTTTGGGATTAGTGTCTTGATATCCACAGTTGTGCTCCAAATTCATGAGTTTAATTTCTAAACAGTTGTCACCCCTAATTTTTCTAGCTGAAATTTTGAAATTACACCTATATTTTCTTTGACATACACAATTCACTATGCAACCATGCTGAGAATCCCATTCATAATCATATCTACTCCCTACAATAAGCTGTAACTCTTTTACTACAATTATGCAACAGATAATAGTCATAGTGGTTCTGAATGGCAGGATACAGAATAGCTTTTCTTAGGAGATGAACAGTGTCAAACCTCAAACCAACTGACAAGTTGATTGGAAACCTCAAATCTGTCTCAGCCTTGAATTGTGGTAGGGCTTCAACCTCCTCATCTGAATTAGGTGGAGTCCTTAGGTCATCTGAGTTGTAATACACTTCCTCTACATTCAAATCAAAAGCTTTGCAGTGTGAGAGAATCTTGTTTGTGTAAGGTTAAGTCTTGGGCTTTTCCTTATTGGGCTTTTGGTTTCTAACTTCACTTTCAGCCCACTTGAACGACAACTTGGTAATTCAACACAACTACTGGACAGACCAAATGACTTTGGACCACTACTGTAGAGACTACCATTCTTCTCCAAAATCACATACAAATTGACTCTGTTCTTGTCATTCCTTCCATCAACAAGTTTCTGAACATCATCTTTGTCAACTAACTACACCCTACCAGTAGCTAAAGACTAACCCACATCTACATACCACATTGTGAATGATGTTGGGGTTTTCAGTAACTTACTCTGGAATGTATTAACTACCTCACCACCCAAAGACTCGACATTCAAAGTACTCACTTTCAACCCCATTTTCGTATCAACAACACCACCCACATAAACAACTTGACCTTCAATTTCATTAAAAGACCCACCAATAAACAAATTCACATCAACCCAAGGACAATTTTTCCACCTAAAAAACAGAAATTTCACATAAGTCAACACAAGTACAACAACAATAAACAAAACCTTGTCAAAACAGTAAAATAATCACAACCATCAAAGTAATGCAAGATCAAAAGTCACGAAAAAAACATTAAAAAATTAGGGTTTTCAAGCACAAATCAGCTACAAGTTCCGAAGTAAGCTAACACCTAATCTAACCAAACTATAGTACATGCAAAAAGTGGAAAATTTGAGGTACTTACAAACTGCCATTTTTGGTTTGCTCCGTATTCGACACAACGGACTTTCCACTTTCTCGAAGCTTCACCATTACGTTCGCGTGCACCACAATTGCTCAGTAAAAACAAAAAAGAACAAGAAAAATTACAGAGGAACATAGGAGAGAGAAGGAGAATCGGAGGAGAGAGGATGAGAAAGTAAAAGAAAGCGAGTGACACTGATGAGTTAGTCAAAAGTTAGAGAGGAGAGAGACGAAGAAAATAAAAGAAAATGGGAATGGGTTGGAAGGGAATTGAATTGGAGGGGACTTGGGTAGGTGAGGGTAATTAGTGAGGGCGATTTGGGAATTTCCCATAAAACTGGTGAGGTTTAAGTCGTAAAACAGGATTAAGTGGGGCCCACCGGTGAGATTAGTGGTTTTGATCTCCAGAAAACAGCTATGGGTCGTGGTACACAAAGTTTTAATAAAAAGTAGGTAGTTGTTTTTTTTAAAAAAAGTGGGTAGTTGTTTTCAAAGTTTGAAAAAAAGTGGGTAGTTGTTGACAAATTTTCCTTAGTTTTCAATCGTTTTCGCTTTATCGCAATTGCTTTAATTGTAATTGTTAATGCTAACAATCTCTTTTGTTGTGATAAGAGATTCAAATCAAAGCAAAGTTTTTGGTAAACTAATCTTTGTTTTTCATTGTGATTGATTGAATATTCGTGTTTTCTATTATCGCATATTAACCATCATCCTATATGTATGTTGATATTATTTATGAATGAAATCATCTTTTTTGTTGCTTAAACAAGACCTGAAATTGTTGAATCACATTAAATTCAGATTAATCATGGACAAATTGAATTTAAGAAACTTATTAATTTGATTAATTTTAAGTGATCACAATAATTAGGCTAGGTAGTGGTTTTTGCATAATAGAAACTCACCCTTTAATAGATTTATAAGGCTAGAGATTGTTTTTGATTGAATACACAACAACTTAGCCATTGTTTTTTATCAGATTCATTTTTATAAAATTGCTAAGATGTTGTGTATTCATTGAATCTGATCGAATGGAATTACAATGAGACCGAGTAGAGGCCGCTACATGCGGGCGGATTGGGTCAATAATTCTTTTTGTACCATGTTCCCGAACCCACAACTTTGTTAATGGATGAGACTGTGGGGCCCTTAAATTGGCACCAATGTTTCGGGCGTTCGTAGCCTGTATAGGCATGGTGGGGATTCCCCATTAAACAACACTATCCCAATGCACTCATGTGCGGGATCCGTGGCTCAAGACCACGAACGAAATCGACGTAGGATTAGGCCCAATAAGGGCACATGGTACTGAGGCATGTACGGAGGAAAAAACTGGGGCTAGTACATGAATGGAGGAGGCTGAGGCACAGATGGCTGACTCTACAAGAATTCAAAACTCGAGATAAGAGCGCAGGTAGATACAAATCTAAAGTTTAAGTGAAAGCGAAAGACGATTTACCTGACGAGCTCGCTGAATACTCAAATTCCACTTCAACGAATCCCTAAGTCTAAGTATATGCTTTGACCGGGCCTGGTTGAACTGCGACATTCCAAATATCGAGTCAGCTAAAAGCAATAGACAAGGATCAAATCAAAGCAAAGAAAAGGAGCCTTACTCAGACTCTGGAGGCAGAGAACGAGTAGCGTGACACGAAGACTCTGGAGCCTCGTCCAGCAACTCTCGTTCCCGACCAGAAGGACCCTCATAACGAATAGTAAGATCCGCGAAAGGAACCTCACCCTTCGCGAAGCTGCACTATACAAATATTTCTAATCAAAAAAATAAAAATAGAAACAAGCAAATAACTTAAACAAGAGGAAAAACGAACCCTAGGATGGACGATCAGTCTGCCTGGCGGAGCAAGACGAGGGAGCAACTCCTCGGAGTGAGACACGTCCTCAAACAGTAGAGTCGCATAGTCGATAACCTCATACGTACCCTTGCCCAGAATCTCCTTGAGCTTTGGATTCATCTTGAAAGMAGGAGGGTCTGTAGGGACCACAAGACGGTCCTTGGAATGCTACCTCACCACACGCTAGCCTAAATAGTAGACGACTGCGACGGTAGTTTGAAAGACGCAATGTGCAGCAGTCAAATCTCACGCACAAGCTAGACCCTTCAGACCTCGAATTTCCGCAAGAGGAAAAAAGTGTACCTATGAACAATAGACAAAGAAAATCACTAGAAATACTGAATATGGACAAAGAAGAAGGCAGAAACAAATAAGATATACTACCTCAGTCACGTTCATCTTTCGAATCTTCCTGTGTGTTGTAACCAAAGAAACCTGGGCTTTTAGAAGAGCTCGAGCATCCCAAATCCTAGCAGCAGGAAACTGCAGTGCCTTGGGAGCACTGGGAGCTAGAGGATGCAAGTAGGAGTAGGCCCACAGTTGCAGAAATATCATAAGTCAACAACACAAATAGGTGAAACAAAATAGGGGAATAGATACACAATGCGAGAAATACCTCAATCACTCGCCATAGGCCAGCAATGGACACGTTCACTCTACTATCTAGCTGTCTGCAAGCTTTTCTCATGCAAAGGAGCATTTGGGCCTAACTCAAGCCCACCTAATCAAAAGTGGGAGCTCTACTCAAGTTAACCAAAGAAGCCAAGTAGCAGAAAGGAATACTAGTATCAGCACGTGAATCAGGCACCAAGAAGCTGCCTACCATCAACAAGCAAATGATCCGAGCTCTCTGCTCATCACTCATGTCGGGTAGATCGAGTGCCTCCAATAGAGAATAGGGACAAGCAGATGATGACGCTGAACGCATAGTCTTAATAACAAGGCCTATCAATGCTCTTAGCTAAGCAGTCCCAACCTTCAAGTCATGGTCCACAATGATTGGCTTTGCAGTGAAAGCCAATCTTGTAAGCATCCGAAAGTCATATGGGGTAATAGATATCTCACCCCTCGGAAAGTGGAAAGTATTAGTGGTATCCCAAAATCACTCCAACAGCGAGAGAACAAAAAGGGTGGGGAGCCTCTTGCCAAGTCAAAGCTTAAGAAAATCTAAGAAAAAACTAAATCCAGGCTCCTTGACAAGTCTCATGAAATCACGCTCTAACAAATAGGTGACCACATCCATATGGTGGTTAAGGGACCAGTTAAGGTAAACCCATATGTTTTGACGAGAGGACCGCGGAACGGTGGAACCAACTTCATGTGCATCGTCAGAAGAACCCAACATCCTACAAACAAGTTCAAGCCATGAGTCAAGGGTGTTCAGAACCCGTTTTGACTCAACTCCATACATTACAAGCCAAAACATCACATATGTGATCTTGAAACACAATTTCAAGGTTGCTTGGAGATGAAAAACAAATCACGAAGCATATTACATTGTCCTTGAAGCATTGCAAAGTAATTCATACATCATATGTTAGATTCACAAACAAGGTTTTTGAATCGAATTATGGTGAAAACAAGTCATAAAGCCTCATATATTGTCCTCGAAGCATTGCAAAGTCAATCATACATCATATACTAGATTCCTAAACAAAGTTTTTGAATCAAACTATGCTGAAAACACGCATTAGAACTTGAATTAAATCCATCATCAGTTGCACATTATATATTTAATTCTCATATGACAATTTTGAGTTGAAATATGGTGAGGACAATACATTGATTTTGAATTTAGAGTTTGAACATGGATTTGCTATTGAAATTACAAGCAAGCAAATATTCAAGCAAATCAAACAAAGAAGCAATAACAATGGAGCAAAAAACACACAGAAAATTTGAAAAAACAGAAGGGGTCATTCAAATKTCTCCTCTTTAATCCCAAAAACACAAACTTCTCAAACTCCCATATCAATAAAACTTCAAAATCAATTCAATCAAGCAAATCCAACAAGAAAACAAATAATTCAAGCAATATGAGGCATGAAAACAAAGCAATTGAAGTAGAATTAGATAAGAATAAAAAAAACCCCAAAAGCTCATGAACCCTAACTAATGGTGCGTGAATAAAAAAACGAAAAACAATACCTGATTTCGTTAGTAATCCTCTAGGAAATTGCAACAAGAGTAAAAAACTGAGTTTCGATGAGATTTGAGTCGAAGGAGAGAAAAGCTACAATGGACTTGACGCAAGCTCGCAAGTGCAAGAACGAATAACAACTAAAGCCAAAATGAGAAATACGACTGAAAAACAATGCACATACTATTGAGTTCCTACCTTGAGTATTCATTGATAACAAACCACTTTCAACTAAAATATATATGCAAGTTTTTGTTTACATGTGCAGGTAAAAGATACAAGTTCAAATTTTGTAAAGACAAAGCTCATGAAGCTAAGTCTCGAAGATTTCATGAAGACCAACCTTTCAAAAGACATAGTATTAGGTCTTAATTGCAATGTAAGTAGTATTTGGATTGTTCAATGCATTTAATAGGTCAATATTAGAGAGTTGAACCGGTTGGATATAATAAGTAATCTTGATTGCTTATTATATACAACTACTTCAGGTAAATTGAGTTGACTTGAACAGTTTGGGAACAGTTCTACACCAGTCCTCCTAAGTTTACATCATAACATCCGTATTTTTGGAAAGTTTATTTCCGCGTAAAATTGATTTTGAAAATAAACAGATTGTAGGTTATTGTGCAAGAAAGTTATTTTAAGTATGGTAAGTATATTGTTGAGCTTATAACTGATTTTTTTTATTGCAAAAAAAATCAGTGGATATATTTTCCGTGAAATACTATTTTATTTGCAAGGAAAATATATCCTCATGATCTCATGCAATATACTTACCAAAGGCTTACTTAAGAGGACCGGAAAGCACACAAACCATAAAACTTTTGCACAAGCCGTTTTCGAGTAATCAAGTTACAAAAGCTCTCTCGCTCTCAATAAGATTGAACCTAACATTAATCCAACACTACACTTAGGTTTTTGATTTACTCTCATTCTAGGCATTAAGATTCTGTAATTGAGAGACTGTGTGTTGTCAATTGAGCAGATTGTAAGTTCAATTTGGTAGGGAACTTGGTCAGGGATCAAGTTCATTCGAATCATCATAGTTGGTGATTGGATAGAACTTCCATAGGTGGAAGTTAGGGATCTGTTGTGCATAGGTGCATATTCAGATTAATTGTATTCTTTTATTATTTAGAGGTGATTAATAAAAGAGTGAGTGAGTGGAGGACGTAGACTTATTAGAAGTCGAACCTCGTTAAATCTTGGTGTTGTTTATTTTTTTCATTTACTTTCGCTGCTTAAGGACTAATTCTTAACTGGTTTCCAATTATCGAAAAATTTACAACACTCATACAATACTCACATCACACGCCCCCTTCCCTCTTGAGTATAATTTGTACTTTCACATACAGCTAAACATACCATATATACGGTTTATTCAACCATATATACGATCACAAGCAAAGTATATACAGTCCTAGCCATCGTATATACACATAAGTAGTGTATATACGCATACGCTGGTTGTACTGCCTAGTCATCCTAGCCTGCTCTGAAATACAGCTTAAAACATCGTATATACGGTCAGTATACCCATATATATGGTCAAGTCATGCATATATACGGTGATGTTGACTATACTGCCATGTCAACTTAGCTTGCGTTTGCTCCTGCAATGATTCGCGCATCGTTTTAGCTATCCAATGGCTATTTTTCGCTTCGCGGGAATTTAACATGAAAATTTAAAACCATTGTGAGCTTACCGAACTACTCCCTCACACAAAAAAATTACAAAAATACCCTCAAACAAACACATTTCAAGTCTTACAATCCCGTTATCGTCTATACGACATCAAAACCAACAGACATCCATTTCTTTTCTCGAGGTTTCTGCTAACCGAAAAATATTMACAAACATCGTTGGCGCCCCTAGGCTTATGCTTGCCAAAGGGAGACATCCGGAGGTTTCTACTAACTGAAAGATATTCACAAACATCATTGGCGCCCTTAAGATTATGCTTGCCGAAGGGAAATTTCTAGAAGTTTAAGCTTACCGAAGGAAATTCACACACATCAACCATATCCCCGAGACTTATGCTTGTCAAAGGGAGATATCAGGAGGTTTATGCTTACCAAAGGATATTCACGCACACTGATCACATCCCCGAAGTTTACGCCTACTGAAGGGAAACCTCTATATGTTTATGCTTACCGAAGGTGATTCATACATCTACAACATCTCTTCTCCTAGAAAGCTAAGGTTATCCGTAAGGAGAAACATCGCCCAAGGATCCASGCGCTTCCGAGGGGACACAGATGCACAAGACGCGGTAGAAGGTAACTAATCGTTGTTTTGTAGGTACCAGCGAAAAGGATAACTTGAGATCGCAAAATGTCTTGAGTTATCCTCCGTCCCGAATCAAATACTTTAATTTTTGTCTTACGAGAACAAAATTCTCTCCAGACTTAGTCATAGTGGGGGCTTCTGTAGACAACTAAAAATGTCTGCCCAAATTTAATAGTCGATGAAGAAAAGTACGATATATCAAAATGGATTTGACTTCGAAAGTCGCGACAAACTCCACAAGACGTATTCATTAAAATGTATGCCGAGAGCTGAATAGTATGAAGAAAATAATTATTTTATTTATTTTCTAATTTTAGCGCATTTTTCTTAGTTTAACGATTTTTTAGAACGATTTCTAAGGGTCATTTTAATGTTTTTCATTTTCATCCTATTCCTCTCATTTTTCTTTCTCCAACATTTTTAAATAATTTTTCTATGATTTTTACAAGTTTGCGAAATGATTTTTCGAAAAAGAAATAAATTCAGAAATTCGTATATAAATTCAGAATATTAAAAAATTATCCAAAATATTCTAGAAGATAATCATGTTTATCCACAAGTGGATAAAGTTTTATTTGATAGTAGATTAGATGCAAAAACAAGGATAATAATACCTAAAGGAAAAGATAAATATGAAAGAAAATAATTAAGCACGGATCGCTGACTTGGTTGTATAGTCAGTAGCCATGTCAACACCAGCGTACATACGGTCCTAGCCACCGTATATACGCTGGAAAGAAGCATATACGCTGATCAATACCGTATATATTGTCCCTTGGACCGTATATACGGTTTAATTCGTATATTTTTAGATCTACTTTTTCTACGTATCTTTTCCCATACGCCTATAAATACATGCTTTCGGTGCTCAATTTTCATCAAAAAATTCTCTTGTGTTTGAGGCAAATCAAAACAGTCAAAATTCTCTCTCACAAATCACTCATCAAAATCTAAGGTTCTCAAATTTGTCGCTACTTTCGGAGTCGTTTCTTTGCGAATCAAGGTACAAATTCTGTGGCTATTAAATTTGCGGAGACATTTTTAGTTGTCTATAGACGTCAATGGATTTTAAGTCAAAATCTAATAGAGGGTTAGTTACAGGACATCGATGTTKGCGATTGGTTCAAACGCCTCAAAATTTCTTTCAATTGATTATTTAATGTGCCTCAATGTCTGTCACATTGGCCGATATATCCTTTCTTGTCGGGCTATCCCCTTATGGAGACACCAAACAAGAATTTTTTGTCTTTTCTACAGTTCAAGGTGTAGAAGACTAGTATAATAGGAGCCATGTAGTTTTTAAAAACGATAATGGGAGATAGGAGCAAAATAGGCGTCAATGCACTCATTACTTACTTCTCCAAGTCTTCGAAGAAAGTAAGCTGAGAGGAGGTACTTTTCATCSTTTATGTACTTACGCGTTTCATGATGTGCAAGTCTGGTAGTATTTCTACTATATTTTTGCCTTTAGCTATAAATATTTCCTTCAATCAATCATTTTTGGCACTAAAAACCATTATGCTGGGACAGTTGTACCATTGCCTATATAGATGTAGAYGAGCGATTATGGATGGTGGGAATTTAAACTATATAGGGTGACCTATGTGGTTATTTACTTGTTGGGTCAGCCTTTATACTGACCTTTTCTTTGAATTAAGTCAAGATGAGATTATTACCAAGCAACAACAAGAGAGTAAAGTTAAGAGAGCCCATGATCAAACCCTTSTTCTTTCTCATTTGTCTCTAGCTAAAATGTACTTCATTTGTTATTACTATCAAAAAGTCATTAACCCTACTGTGATCATAAAAAGTCTTATGCAATTGGTACCTATGCCTGGCAACAAGTATCCATTGGGTATTAAGACAAATCAATCAAGTCCATATGGCCGAGGAGTTTGTCATGCTACTCTTGACTRGTTGAAGAATATTGAAATGTCGCAAAAATTTTCCAAATATTCCTCATTTTGGTGTTATGTTTTAACTTCAAGGGATCTACCAATAGCCGATCGAACTTGAACACTTTGGTTTTGAAGTGTATAACCCTTAGCTCGTCCCCAAACACTTTTGATTGTCSCAATCTCTTGGCATCCCTATTTTGACCAATAGAAACTTTAATTGGGAGATCAGATATATCATTTCCGTGGAAGAGGTGTGACAAAGTCCCATTGTTCGGTATAGGTTAGTTCCTCTTCCTCCCATCAAGGCGTGTGACGTGGTAATTGAGAGTTACAATCCATGCTTATAAAATGAGGATAATCTAGATCGCCTGACAAACACCGTCACAAATAACTTCTCCAACAGTGTGTTGAGGTGATTTTGCACTTCACCAACAAGCCAATCGCTTAATATTGTTTTTGGTTCAGTAGGGGGCTGCCCCTCTGGTTACTAACTATAAAGATAACCTCGCTAACGTAAAAAATGGCTCCTAAGGTCATGAACGAAGATAAGAGTGTGTAAGCATGGGATATTAAGCCTAGTGTAGAATGAAACTAAAGCTTAGGACAAACAAGATTGAAAAGGTAATAAAGCCTTTGATTAAAATAGTAATGATAGAGTCAAACTATAACTACAGTACAAGGAAGGATGATTATCTCCATGTTCATACAATTGAAAGATAGTAATAAGCTAATGATCCATAAGGATGAACTAGGATCTAATATTGTAGACACCCGAAAGTGTCTCCCAAAATTGAATAGCCGATGAGGAAAAGTATGATATATCGAAATAGATTTGATTCCGAAAGTTGCAACAAACCACATCCATTAAACCACATCCAGTTTCACAAGTTGAATTAAAGTTGAATTTGAAATCATACGCCTAGAGCACAATAATAGGCGGAAAGTATTTATTTTTATTTATTATAATTACTTTTTATTTTGAGGCATTTTTTCTTTATTTTATGAATTTTTTTAATTTCTTCTGTATGTTATTTTTTGAATTTCCTATCATTTTTTTGAGTTGGTCAGTATTTTTAGATTACTTTTCTGATTTTCCTTTGATTTTCTATGATTTTTACAAGTTTTCTAAAATGATTTTCAAAAATAAACGAATTCAGAAATTCGTAGATAAATCTAGATAGTTCGGGAATTATCCGGAATATTTTAGATGATTAATCATTTTTATCCATAAGTCGATAAAGGTTTATTCGATAGTATATTAGATGCAAAAACACATATATTAATTCCCGAACAAAAGACAGATAAACGAATAATTAAGCACGTATTGCTGACGTGGACATCCACGTCAGCTACAATCGTATATACGGTCAAGATGATCATATATACGGTTGTGTATACAGTCCAAGTGATCATATATACGGTCCTCACARTCGTATATACAGTTGTATATGTGTTCTATATATTTTATTTACTTATCTTTTCCAATACGCCTATAAATACATGCTCTCGGTGCTTAATCGAACATCAACGGAAAATCAATATTCAATCAACGAATTCTCTTGTGTTTAAGACAATTCGAAACCCTCAAAATTTTCTCTCACAAATCACTCACACAAATCACTCATCAAAATCCAAGGTTCTCAAATCCATCGCTACTTTCGGAATCGTTTCTTTGCGAATCTAGGTACAAATTCTGAGGCTATTCAATTCAATTGACTCTTTACTTTTTATTATTATTTTTTATTAATATTATGATTTTGATTTTGAATTTCAATCATTGTTTTTCAATCGTTTTCGCATTATCGAAATTGTTTTAATCGTAATTGTCAATGCTAACAATCTTTTTTGTTGTGATAAGAGATTCGAGTCGAAGCAAAGTTTTGATACACTAACCTTTGTTTTCTATTGTGATTGAAAATGAAGCAAGGTAAGATGGATTGTATATTTAAGTTTTCTACTATTGCATACTAACCATTATCTCATATGTATTTTGACATTGTTTATGCATGAAATCGCTTTTTGATTGCTTAAACAAGACCAGTAATTGTTGAATCACTTTGAATTCAGATTAATCATGGACAAACGGATCTTAAGCACCTTTTGAATTTGATTAATTTGAAGTGCTCACAATAATAGGCTACGTAGTGGTATTTGCATGATAGAAACTCACTCTTTTAATTGATTTTTATGGCTAGAGCGCTTCCTAAGGATAAAATTGCTAAATTGTTGTGTATTAAAATGGATTTGATCGAATAGAATTACATTGAGACCGAGTATAGGCCACTACATGCGGGCAGATTGGGTCAAAGATTCTTTTTGTACCATGTCCCCGAACACACGAACARGGTACTTGATCAAATAACGGGGCCATTAACATGGCACCAATGTTTCGGGCGCCCGTGATTAACCTGTATAGGCACGATGGCAATTCCACACTCGACAGCACTACCCCATTGCACTCACGTGCGGGATCCGTGCCAATCAAATCAGGTTGTACGCCAGTAGTTCAAAGCCCAAGGAGGTTGTCGCCAGATTAGATTCCTAAAATTAAGGAAGAAATCTTCAATCTCCTGAAGGATGGATTTATTCAGCCAGTCATATACGCTGAATGGATCGCCAAAATTGTTCTTGTTGTGAAGAAGAATGGCAAAATTAGGATCTGCATTGATTATAGAGACCTTAGTGGTGCCTCTCTAAAAGATTAGTATCCTATGCAAGTGGTTGATATGCTTATAGATGGCCCATTTAGACATGAACTGGTGTTAACTCTAGATGGGTTTGCGGGGTATCATCAGATCAGGATTGCTAAGGATGATCACTCTAAGACTGCATTTAGATGTGTAGGGTCTATGGGGCTTTATGAGTATGTGGCCATGCCTTTCAGATTGAAGAATGCATGGGCAACTTATGAACGTGCTATGAACCTCATCTTTGATGAGATGATAGGGGACTTCATTAGGATCTATATAGATGATGTTTTGGTGAAATCAGGGGGTGCATCAGAACAAGAAGAGCATCTTATTCGTGACTTTGAGCGAATGCGGAAGTTCAGTCTTAAGATGAATCCATTGAAGTGTGCCTTTGGGGTCAAAGCCAGTAATTTCCTCGGTTTTCTAGTACACAAAAAGGGCATCGAAATAGACGTGAACAAAGTAAAAGCTATGTTAGAAGCTGAACCCCCTCAAATGAAAAGGGAGGTACATCTAGGACAAATAAATTATTTTCGACGATTTATTACCCATTTAGCACRAAAAAAACGAGCTTTTTCTCCTTTGTTGAAATTTAAGAAAGGAGATGAGATCAAATGGAATGACGAACAACAGCAAGCATTTGAGCAGATCAAACCGAAGCTGGCTTCTGCGCTTGTTTTAATTCCTCCAAAATAKAATGGGAAACCATTAAGGTTATATTTGTCAACGTCAGAGGGTTCAATTGCGAACATGCTTACGCAAAAAAAATGAGTATGGGCAAGAATAGCTTAGAAATGGTGCTTGAGTTTGTATGATGCGTCCATTAACCTTAACCATTACATCATGTCTTTTTCCATTGAAGTCGTATCACCAACCGATGTGTTGAAATACCTTTTGAATCACCCCTTTGTTAAAGGAAGGTTGTGTAAGTGGAGTATGCACTTATCCCAATTCGAGTTGAAGTATGTCCCTTAAGCGGCTGTCAAAGGTCAAGCTTTAGCAGATTTCTTGGATAATTACCCCATCGATAACAATGCAAGAAGTTCAGGAGGAGGAACCTTGGCGTCTGTTTGTTGATGGATCAAGTCGAATAAGTTCAGTTAGGGTCGGGATAGTGATGTTGTCACCGAAAGGTGTGAAGACCAAGATGGCGGTAACTTTCTCAGCCAAATGCACAAATGACAGAGCCGAATTCGAAGCTCTTGTTATAGGTCTCAGGACCTTGAAAGATATGGGTGTCACAAGGGTTCAAGCCTTTGGAGATTCTCAGTGGGTAGTGTCCCAGATCAACGGATAATATAGAGGAACCTCCCCTCTAGCTCTAGCGATCAACACTATGCTAAGAGAATTGATCTCCTCAATTGAACAGTGTGAAGTTCATATGTGCCAAGGGAAGAAAACCAAGAAGTTGATTACTTAGCTCAACAAGATTCTTCTAAGGACCCTAATGGTTTTGATGAGAGTGTAATACACATTAGTTCATTCAAGTTAAAACCTTTGGAAGAAGGTATGAAGGTTAAGGTGAATAAGGTCTTTGTTCTTAGGTGAAAGGCAGACTGGCGTAAGAAATTAAGGAGTATCTAAAGGATCCCTCTGGCAAGAAAGTTCCTGCAAATGTAAGGTTGGCAGCTACAAAATATTTCCTCCTAGGAAATAAGCTATATCGGAAGGACCCACAAGGACTTTTGTTGAGTTACATGAGCAACAAAAAGATGATGACCATCTTGGCAGAAGTTCATCATGGAATCTGTAGGTCACATTAGTCAGGGCTTAAGATGCGTTGGCTCATTCATAGAATGGGGTGTTATTTGTTCAAAACTTAACCTCTTTGCAACAGTATTTTAAAAAAAAATTAGTTTATGTACAGTCAAAGGAGATTGTTTACAATATGCCAAAAGTTGTTAGAAGTTTCAGAAATTCAAGCCAATAAGCAGAGCTCTAACAGTGGAGTTGCATCCGATAATCAAGCCATGGCCTTTTCAGGGTTGGGCTATTAACGTAATTGGAMCCATTAAACCACCCTCATCAGGACATCACGAGTATATTGTCATAGCTATAGATTACTTTACAAAGTGGATTGAAGTTCAAGCATTCTAGAAGCTCAGTGCACGGGCAGTAATATTATTTCTCGAAGAAAGGATCTTTACAAGATTCGTAATTCAAGAGACTATTACTGTCGATCGGTCGTCCATGTTCACGGGGGAAGAGCTTGACAAGTATCTCAAAGAATTCAACATCCAAAGTGTACATTCCATGCCTTATTTTACATAAGCCAAAGGACAGAAGCCACTAACAAAATCATAGCTAGAGGGATATCCAAAATGGTGGAAAACAACCTGCGATATTGGCACACTCTTCTGCATTATGCTATATGGGCATACAGGACCTCAAAGAGGGATGCTACGGGTACGACTCCATATCCATTAGTTCACAGACATGAACTAATCTTGCTAGMAGAATTATGCGCAAGTCTGCTAGAGTGGCTAGGTAGATGGATTTATCACTTGAGGACTATAATGAGGCAATGGAAATTGAATTAATGGATGTGGAGGACGGACGTATGCATGTTTTGGAGAATATCAAGGCTAAAAAGAAGCAAGTTTCTAAGTCTTATAACAAGAAAGTCAAGCATAAGATATAGTTGCCCGTGCATAGCTACAAGGATCACATTATCGGTAAATGGTCGTCTAAGTGGGAAGGACCAATTAAGGTGGTTAAGTTTATGTTAGGGAATGTGTATCTCTTACAAGACTTAGATGAGGAAGTGTTTCCAAGGGCTCTAAATGGCAAATTTCTGAGGCAATTTACCCCAAGTACTTGGGAAAGCCATCAAAATCTATGGTCAAGACATCCTGTCCTACAGGCGTTTGATAAATAATAAGTTAGATGGAAATAGTCAAGCTCATGTAACAAAATTGCTGGAGAAGGGTAATATATGAACTTGAGGAAAGTGTTATGATTATGATCTGGTGAAGTTATAAAGTTGAAAATTAAAGTTCTCTCACGTGTCTGGCACAAGAGGTAATTTAGAAATACTTTGGAAGTTAGAGGGACAAGGAAACCTAAGGGGTGTAGTAATTATAYGGAAGTTACCAGATCCCCACCGAGCCTATAAATGTAACTTGTCATATGATCATTTCTTCATCTCACCCATTCTCTTTCTTTCTTTCTAAAAATCTTTTTCAATCTCTTCTTTTCCTGGAGAATTAGCCTAATAAGCCAACACTAATGGAGTTCAAGAAGTGGGTGCTTGACAAGGCCCGAAGCAAAGAAGGAAAGAACAATGTGCAGATGACGAAGCATTTCGAAATCAGAAAGTGAGAAGGAAGAGGAAAGAAGAAGGAAAGAAAGAGATTGAGTTGCGGCACAAGATGAAGGAACGAGAGACAGAGAATGAGGAGGATGAGGAGGAGGAGGAGGAGGAGGAGGAGGAGTAGAAGAAGAAGTAGAAGAAGAAGAAGAAGAAGAAGAAGAAGAAGAAGAAGAAGAAGAAGAAGAAGAAGAAGAAGAAGAAGAAGAAGAAGAAGAAGAAGAGAAGAAGAAGAAGAAGAAGAAGAAGAAGAAGAAGAAGAGAAGAAGAAGAAGAAAAGAGAAGAGAAGAAGAAGAGAGAGAAGAAGAAAGGAGAAGAAGAAAGAAAAGAAAAGAAGAAAAGAAGAAGTAAGAAGAAGAAGAAGAGAAGAAGAGAGAAGAGATGAGAAGAAGAAGAAGAAGGAAGAAGAAGAAAAAGAAGAAGAGAAGAAGAAAGAAAGAAGAAAGAAGAAGAAGAAAAGAAGAAAAGAAGAAGAAGAAGAAGAAGAAGAAGAAGAAGAAGAAGAAGAAGAAGAAGAAGAAGAAGAAGAAGAAGAAGAAGAAGAAGAAGAAGAAGAAGAAGTGTTCTTGTTCTTGCGAAGTTCCAAAGGCAAAAATTACGTCTAGCCCCAGTTCTTAATCATTATCATTATCATCATCATCATCATCATCATCATCATCGACTTCTTCTTCTTCGTCACAACCACTATCTCCATTGACGGGATCTGTTCCTGCGAGGTTTGGGCGGCAAGTTGCGCGTGCCTTGAGTGACGATGGAGATGAGATTGATTCTAATAACTACAAGATGGCTAGCGATTGATTCGCTCCATTTTCATAATCTTAGAGAGATTAGTGCAAAACATGGTTCTGACAAGGTTTTAGTTTCTTAATACTACTACAATAATTAAATAAATCATTAGTTTTAAGAGACCGGTGATATTAAATAACCGAGCTCTTATATTAAGAAATTAGGTCTTGAGTAAAACCGGTCTTTTATATTAGATTTAAGAAACCGGTTTCTTCAACACCAATTACTTAGATTGTAAGTCAACTATATGGGACCCGCCAAATATATAAAGAAACCGATTTTATCTATTTATTTTTTTATTCCAAATTTTTTTTCCACCATACATGCACTATCCCCCACCTTTTCCCACCTTATACACGTATCCCTTTCTTTCCCTTTATTTTCTCCTCACCTAATCTCTCTCCTCACTTTATTTACTCCTCTCGTCTCTCTCGTATATCATCTCACTCTTTAATTTGCTCATTTGCATATTCTCCTCCCTTTATTTGCTTATTTCACTCTTTAATTTGCACCTCTCATCTCACTCTTTAATTTTCCAAATTATGATTTTGTTTTCTGGTTTATTTTTTTAAATTTCTAACATTTATTTTATCTCTCATCTCAACTCTCAATATCTGGGATTTTTGATTTTGTTTATATGCTCAACCCCAGCCCCGGCCCTGAGGTGGGGGAGTTGGGCCCACGCCCAGGGCCCAAAAATTTTAAGCATGTTTTACTCTAAAGAAATTATAAATATATATCTTGCAACTATAATGCAATGACAGTAGTTTGGCTCAGCGGTAACTTGCGCTGCGTTTATGTTCTTTCATTAGCTTAGATAAGGGTTCGATTCCCTTTGGCAAGCAACTTTCTTTTTTGGTTTTTTCCCCATCTATTTGTTCTCCTTTTGGGTTCTTCTTCTTCATTCACTTCAATCGTTAGAGTAGTATTTTAATTTTAATTTATTTATTACATTTGTTGAAAGAAGGTAGAGTATATATGTAAAGGCATGACATATAATTTTTGTAAGAATTCATTTGTGATTTAAAGACAATTATATAGTGTAACTCTCTTTTCAAGTTTATTGGTCCCTCCGTTTCGATTTATGTTTTACGTTTGTAAAATTACACATCAATTAAGGGAATTAGTATTTGAATAAAACATGTTGTTTTTAYTTGGAAGTGTATTATTCTTTTTTGTTGTTTGAGATATGCGTAGTAAAATTAAAGTGATATTTTCATATTTAAAAATGTGTGGAGAAGATAAGTTTGGTTGGAAAATCGAAAATAATGAGTAAATAAATAAGGTGTAATATGAGAAATTTTATGAGTAAAAGTAACATTTATATGTGACAAAGTAAAGTATAAAAAATGAAACGTAAAGAATAAAAAAGAAAACAACAAAAAAGGAAACATAAAAAATAAACTGGAACGGAGGGAGTAAATTATAGTTAGCAGATTTTTTTAGTATAATGGGAAAAATTAATAAATAAGTGTGAAAAAATTAATTTTGAGGAGTAATCAAGAGAAATACTTTGTACTATTTATATATTATCTTTAAATGATATTATTTTTCAAAATAAAGTTACACATTTTTAGGCATTGTTTTCATATATGTTTTCTTTGTCGGGAAAAAAATCACTTTAAAATTACTTATAGGGCCCATATCCGTTGTTTCACCCCGTGCCCTTAAAATCTCAGGAACGGCCCTAGAGATGGCAGCGGGTAAAGGACCCTGCCCGGATCCGAGGATCCAGATCCGTTTTTAACGGATATGGATCCTAAAAATTAGGACCCTGATGGATCCGAGTAGGATATGGGTCMTCTTTTTAAAAAACGGATCTGGACCGGGTCCTAATTTAAGACCYGGACCCGGATCCGTTTACCCGTTTTTTTAATAAGGTAAAATATTTTTACTGATTTACTGAATATGTCTATAAGGACTATAACTCTATATCCTTTTTGTTGCTTGTTTGGCCCAAAACTAATGTCCAAACTCCAAAGTCCAAACATCAAACACTAGCACTACACAATACACACTTACACAGTACGCCAGTTCTCATTCTCTCAATTCTCTCAAACCTAACATCAGATCTCGTTCCGTCTTGTGCAGCGCTGCTACTGTCCGTCTTGCTTGCTGGAGTGCCGCTGCTACTTTCCGTTTTGCCACGTCGTTCGTTGTAACTTGTAGTACTGCAATTTTCAGTTTCTTTTTTTTATTTAGTTTTCGTTTTGTAATTTTCGATCTTTTGTCTCATATTGATATTCATGTCGTAATTTTCGTTTGTCTCATTTTAATTTCATTCGTATTTTTGTTTGTTAATTTTTGTTTTTCATTTTAATTTATATTTGTTTGGCTGATTATGATATTAAGTTTTGTTTGTTAATTTTCATTTTGTTTGGCTGATTCTGTTTGTTAATTTTCGTTTTTTTCATTTTAATTTTCACTTTGTTTGGTTATTCTGATTCTGTAATTTTGTTGTTAATTTTCATTTTGTTTTGGCTGATTCTGTTTGTAACTTCGTTTTTTTTTCATTTAATTGATAGTTGTTAAATGGCTTATTTAGTTTTGTCATATAATAATTGGTAGTTTAATTGCTAGTTGTTAGTTAGTTCCTACTTAAATGGCTGATTTTTGTTCATATAAAGTTGTTGGTTTAATTACAAGTTCATTTCTGTATTGTGTAATATGTGTTTCTTTTCCATTTTGTATTAAATTGTGCACTAACTAATATTACATTGGGTTGTTTTTATTTTGATTAGGATGTTGTGATGTTAGTATAGTGAGAAGATTAATCAAGTGAAGGACTAAAATGAAGTTATTTTGAAGTTAGATTTTTGTAATTGTTGTAAACTTGTAATGTGTATTTGTGTTTTAAAATTTGGATTTTCTGGTACTTTAAAATTTTAATCATGTATTATTATTTGTAAACTCACAAATATGGGAGATGTATGTTGTTTTAGGCTTTTTTTAATCAAAAATTTGTTTCAATATTTATTATTTTTATTAGAATTAAAAAATTAAGAAAGGATCCATTTAGGATCCATTTAGGACCCGGATCCGTAGGATCCAGATGGATCTGGATCCGGGTCCTAAAATTTAGGACCCTGATGGATCCGGGTAGGATCTGGATCCTATCCTAAAAAACGGATCCGGGTCCGGATCCTTGAGGACCCTGCCCGGATCCGGTCCATTGCCATCACTAAACGGCCCTACTCAACCCTTTCGYCGTTGACGAGCCCTCCTCGACTGCGTCACCGAAGACCCCTACTCGACTRCCTCACCCACGAGACCCCTACTCAACTGACTCACCCAGGAGAGCCCTACTTGACTGCCTCACCCACGAGCCCAACGCGTGCCTCACCGTCGAGCCAAAATCTGCAACGCTGACGATACCGCCATCTTCGCTGCCGCAAGATTAGTGTAAGGTATTTGATTTCAAACTAAATTTGTTATTCGATTTTATTTCTTGTAGATCTATAAAATCAAAGAAAGTTATAGTTTTTTTCGTTTTTGCTTTTAGTTTCTGGTATTTTTGAAGATTTCTATCTTTTTTCTAGATCTCTATTCTGATTTTTTTTTTCTTTCAATCCCTCTGGATTTTTGTACCACTGATTTTAAGTGTTATTTAGATTAAGTTTTTCATTTTTGTTCGTGTTCTTTGAGTTTACATTTTTTTAGATTATCAAAACATTTTTATGAGCTCTCTTTCTTTCTTTTTTTGAGCAATTTTTTTCCATTTTTTAGATCTAGTTTTTCGTTGTTTTTTTGTTTATCAAATCGTTTGTCGTTAATTAATGATGAAGAATTAATATTGTTACAGGTGAAACCTCAAAATGAAGAACAAATTGAATTTCTACAGTTAACACCTTAAAATGAAAAACAATTTTGATTGAAGTGTTAGCAATTTTAGAAATACAATATATTTTTTCTAAATATTTTGTTTTATTGAAGGACTAAAAATTTTGTTATATGTGTTTTGCTTCTTGATTTCAACTTTTTCACTAACATTATTTTTTAATTTGTTTTTGCAAGTTTATAAAACAATAAGGTTGAAATACTCTATAGTATGTTAAGTATTATGGTGTATTTGTTTTTTCAAATTTAGTACTTGTATATGTAATTTTGGGATGTGTAATACCTGTCTCTTATACACATCTAGATGTGTATAAGAGACAGGTAGAGAGAGTGGTGATGTGCGACATTTCCTAAGTAATTGTCAT
>SNQN01003321.1:0-15188 GCA_008642245.1 Bassia scoparia | reverse complement strand
TGGTGATGTGCGACATTTCCTAAGTAATTGTCATCTGGCGATATGACGAAAGCGGTAGAGGGTAGTTATGATGGAAGTGGCCCACACGGATAAAGCCCAATAATCGACAGCCCATGATATACAAGTGATAACAGGATTTGGAAGGAAGCATGTGGATTCGAAATATGAAAAGAGGCGGCAAGGAACCGTCAAGAAGAATAACTTTCACCCACGATCTTCACCTTGGAAGCCTATAAATAGACGTAGGCAGATTAAAGAACAATAACAACAAACATAACAAAAACATCAATCTATCTTCTTTTCGCATTTAACTTCTCTTAGCCACACTTCGCTTAGTAGTATATTTAGCATAGCGTAGCATAGTTTATCCCTCAATGGATCAGTAGTTTGCTCGTTTTCATTTCAATTGTGTGAACATGGAGGTAATCAACCTTCCTTACAATGTCATTGTAGTTTGATACTTATCCCTTATATAATGGATGATTTTCGTTTCCATTCTTCTTTGTTTGTTTTACACCTCAGTCTTGTTCCACAACAAGGTCATTTCCTTACCCATTCATCTTCTTGATTAACTCTATTATTTAAGAACCATTTTACATTAGCAATGTTATCTATATAATCAGTAACCAAAGGGGCAGCCCCCTACCAAACTAAAAACAATATTGGGCGGTTGACTTATTGGTGAAGTGCAAAATCACTTCAATAACAACACAAGGATTTAACGAGGTTCGACTTCTAATAAGCCTACGTCCTCTACTCACTCACTCTTTTTATTAATCAACTCAGAAGAACAAAAAGAATTACATTCAATCCCTTATGCAACTATGCACAAATGATTCCCTAACTTCCAACTATGGAAGTTCAACTCAACCACCAACTATGATGGCTTAAATGAAGATGATCCTCGATCAACTTCCCTAGCAAACTGAACTCATATAATGCTCAATTACAACAATTTTTTTTCTCAAAAACAATTAGCCGAATATGCTTAAGATGAGAATAATTGTAGTCCTTAATGTGGTATTAGGGTTTATGCTAGGTTAAGACTTTGAGAGAGAAACTTTTACAATAAGTGTCATTGAATTCTAATCGTGTAAAAGTGTTAGGGTTTATGTAGTAGCTGATTCCCTTAAGTAAGCCTTTGGTTTTGATATTACATGAAATCATTTGGATATATTTTCCTTGGAATTAAGGTAATTATTTAACAGAAAATATATCCACAGATATTATTTGACATAAAAATATCAGTATGAAGTCATACAATATATTATGCGTGTGATTACACAAATTCGTCAATTGAGAGAAATAATTGTCAAGTTAAAATCGTGCAACAAAAGGAAGTAAACGAGTTGTTGTAATTATTGACTTGTTTACAGGATAATTCCACCCACAAATTAATAATAACAACGGTAAAATTTGAGCCTACAGGAATAATCCACCAACTCAAGAGAATAATCAGATGTTTTAAAACAAACAAACTAACTAAATTTTATTAAACCTTCAATGATCTCTAAAACATAATTTCTTGTTGTATTTATAGCCTAAGAATAAAGCCCCAAGTAAAGATATAAGGCTTAACGAATTAATCTATCTAGATATCCTAAATAATTTATATTCTAATAAATTATCCTAAGATAGTAACTCAAAAATAATCTACTGAAATATCTAAAACTCTAAGTAAATATTCTAAATAGATATCCTACTACAATATTGATTATCCTATAGAAATATTTGAATACTAAATTACCCTAATTAATTATGTTAACTAATCTTAACCGACAAATATTTTTTTGCAACTCAGTGGTGTTAGTTTAGCTTACAAGTGATCAGACACACTTCCCCCTTGGTATTTACTTTGAGATATTGATCTTCGAGGCTTCAAATATCGAGCTCTAACTCGTCTCTGCTGTAAGTAGTTCCTGCATCATCCTCCGTTTCTTTTGTAGATTTATCCTGCAAAATTTATAATTCTTGGTCAGGTAGGTAGCGAGMAAAATCCCCAACGTTAAATGTGTCGTGTACCCCATAGTCTTGAGGCAAGTCCAATCGGTACGCATTGTCGTTGATTTTCTCTATGATCTTGTATGGTCCTTCGCTGTGTGGCATCAACTTATTCTTGCGTTTGTTAGGAAACCTTTCCTTTCGTAAGTGTAACCATACTAAGTCGTCAATTTGGAAGGTTGGAGCTTTGCGATTTTTATTGGTTCGTTCCATGTATAAGGTGTTGATCCTTTCTATTATTGCTCACACTTGTGAATGTAGTTACTGCATATTTTGTAGCTTAGCCTTAGTATCTAAGTTAGCATACTCACCTCTAGGGAAAGGTACAACTTCCAACGGAAGTCTCGGGTTCAAGTCGTAGATCACTTCAAAAGGAGAATGGTCGATTACGTAAGTGGGGGATCGATTATAGGCTAACTCCGCATGTGCTAGTTTAACGTCACAGTCTTTTTGTGTCCTGCTCAACAAACCTCGTAGCAACACTCCCAAAATTCCGTTGGTCACTTCCGTTTGTCCGTCCGTTTGAGGGTGGTGCGACGTACTAAAGAGAAGTTTAGTACCAATAAGCTTCCATAAGGACTTCCTAAAATAGCTCAGGAACTTTGTGTCCCTATCGCTTACAATGGTTTTAGGAACTCCGTGCAATCGTACCACTTCCTTAAAGAACAATTCTACTACGAGAGTGGCATCGTCTGTTTTGTGGCTTGCAATGAAATGCGCCATCTTCGAGAATCTATAAACTATTACCATGATGGCATCTTTGACGCGTTGTGTGTGAGCTAACCCAACTATAAAATCCATCGAGACATCCTCTGAAGGAGTTTCAGGCGTAGGGAAAGGCAAATATAACCCATGATGGAACGTGCTCGTAGCCTTCTGACATGTGGCACACCTTGAGTTTACTTTTTGTACGTTGGCTTGCATTTTGGGCCAATAAAAATGTTCTTGTAACAAGGCTAGAGTCTTATTGATTCTAAAATGTCCCGCGATGCCTCCTCTATGCGCTTCTTGTACTAACAACTCTCGAATGGAACGTGTGGGATTACATAGTAAGTTTCCCTTAAACAAGTATCCTTCCTGTAACATGTAGTTGCCAATTGGTCCCTTTAAACAACCTTCAAAACTTTGTGAGAATTTAGCATCTTGTACATAATATTCCTTGATCAACTCGAAACCCAACAATTTGAAGTTTAGTATTCCTAGCAACGAGTATCATCTTGATAGAGCACCCGCAACTATGTTAGCCTTTCCTTCCTTGTACTTGGATGAGAAATTGAAGGATTGTAGAAATTTAACCCATTTTTGCGTGTCGTGTGTTTGATTTTTGCTGGCCATGTATGTAATTTAAAGCTTCGTGATCCAAATGCAATATAAAGTGCTTTGGCCGTAGATAATGGCTCCAAGGATCAAGAGCTYGTACAATAGCATAGAATTCCTTGTCGTAGGTGGAGTATTTATGCCTAGCTCCTCCTAGTTTCTCGCTAAAATAAGCGATTGGACACTTCTTTTGAGTTAGTACAGCTCCAATACCAACGCCGCTTGCATTGGTCTCGACTTCGAATGGACGTGAAAAATCAGGCAATGTTAGTATGGGAGCTTCGCATAGTTTCTGCTTGATGGTCTCAAAAGCCCGGTGAAAATTTTCCCTTGTCTTTCTTTAAACACTACTCAGTCATAGGGGCTATGATGCTAGAAATTTTTTTCACAAACCTTCTGTAAAATGATGCTAGGCCATGGAAGGAACGTACCTCAGTTATGCTATTGGGTATCGGCCAAGATTTTATGGCATCAATCTTGGTGTAATCGGCAGAACCACCATCCTTCGACACGATGTAACCCAAAAACGTCGCGTTTGGGACCAAAATGAACATTTCTCTGCCTTGTCATAAAATTTCTGTTGTCTCAGTACTTCAAAGACACTTCTCGAGTGTGTTTGTTATTTTCTAGACTTCGTCTATAGATGAGAATATCATCGAGATATACTACCACGAATTTTCCCAGAAATTTCTTTATTACGTCATTCATGAGTCTCATAAATGTGCTTGGTACGTTAGTAAGTCCGAAAGGCATGACAAGCCACTCATACAACCCAATTTCAGTTTTAAAAGTCGTCTTCCATTCATCCCCCTCACGCATTGGAATTTGATGTTATCCGCTATGAAGATCAATTTTGGAAAAAATCTGTAAGCCATGCAATTCATCTATTAAGTCATCGAGTTGAGGTATGGGAAATCGATATTTTATGGTGATGTTATTCACGGCTCAACTATCGATACATTTACGCCAACTTCCGTCCTTTTTAGGGACAAATAAGGTGGGTACGGCGCAAGGGCTCATGAACTCTCATACGTAGCCTCGTTCGATTAGCTCCTCTATTTGTCGTTGCAACTCTTTAGTTTCTTTAGGATTATTACGGTAAGCAGCTTTGTTAGGGATCAGGGCTCCTGGAATGAGGCTAATATGATGCTCTATTCACCGAATAGATGGTAGTCCTTGTGGTAATTCTTTTGTAAATATGTCAGCATATTCTTCGAGTAATTCTTTTAGAGGTGCGCAAGTCTCTGATTGTTCGATCACTTCCGTTTCCCGTGCTATGAGTAAATAAAACACACCACTCTCTTCGCATTCCCTTTCGAATTCCTTGTTACCAACTAGTGTAATCCTTTTTTTTTATTCCAATGTAACAGGTGCTTTGATTAAGGGTTTCAAAGCAAAAGACTTCTCGTTCTCTCCTTTTTTATCACATAAACATTGATCCTTCCGTTGAACCGAGGAAACCTGTCAAATTGCCAAGGCCTTCCCAATAGGATGTGGCAAGCGTCCATGGGACAAACATCGCAAAGCACACTATCCTCAAATTTGCCAATGGAAAAAGATATGAGAGCTTGTTTGTTTACCTTGATGTCGCTTGAGTTATTAAGTCAGTGTAGTTTGTAAGGTCGTGGATGTTTCGTCCTAGGATATTGCAATTTGTTGATCAGAGTAGTAGATACTACGTTGGTACAGCTACCTGTGTTTACTATAATGTCGCAAAGCTTATCCCTTACCTTGCATCGAGTAGTAAAAATTCGTTCTCATTGGGAATCGTCTTGCTCCCCAACTTGTGCGTGTAATGTCCCGCAAAAGACTAACGTTTGGCCACAAGTTTTGGCTTCAACGTCACTGATGTCACCCTCTTCCTCATGAAATTGTGACGAATTGTCTACCTCGGCTTCGATTTCTTGTACCTCTCGTATGATGAGGACTCTCGTATTAACACACTCCTTGGCGATGTGGTCGTATCTGTTGCACCTGAAACATTTCCTCTTATTCTCCCTATTATCTTGGGGATAATTCGTTTCAGATTTGCCTTGGTTTACGTTAGAAATTGGAGTTTTTGCTTTGTTAGAATATTTTGTATCGTCGATAATTTTAGGATTGGCCTTCCAAGTGCTCTGTTTCTTGTTCTTTCCTTTTCTTTCCACACGTATGGCTACATTGCATAGATCTTCAAAGCTCCAGTAGGGCTGCACGTCTACYCGCTCGGATATCTCTCTGTTTAGCCTCGCCAAGTATCTAGCAATCTTGTGCTCCTCTCGTTCGTCCGAGTCGCAAAGCATGCAAAGTTTTTCAAATTCATTAACATTCTCTTCTACACTGCTATTACCCTATTTCAACGTTTGCAKCTTGATGTATAATTCTTGGGTGTAATCTAAGGGCACAAATATTTCAGCAAGTGTTTCTTCAAGTGTTTCCATGCAGTGATTCTGTCTCGGCCATCCTTCAGTCTCCTTTTCTTGAGATTTTCGTACCACAAGCTTGCATAACCTGCTAGTTTACATTCGCCTACCTTGCATCTTTAGCATTCATCGTAGTCTTTGTAGTCGAACAAAACTTTAGCCCTTCGAACCCAATCAAAGAATGCTTCTAGTTCGTTCATAATACCATGGAATTCGGGTATATCTAACTTGATATTCCTATCATCGTCTGGCCTTCTATTTGATCTAGAAAGAACACGGGGGATATCTTCTTCGTCGCTATCAAAGTGCAATTTCTTTCGCGTGCTTCGCCAAGTTTTTGGCATCTCGTCTTCCTCGCTTGAATTATCAGTTTCAGAGATTTTCTTCTCTTTTTTCTTATTCTTACTCTCTTCGGCTAAGATCATTGCAATCTCCTCAATTCATGCTGATAATTGCTTAATCTATAAATCTCGTCGCCAATTTTGTGCTTATTCTTCTGTTAAGCCCTTAGGCATCTTGTCTTCGATGCTACTGTCCCAAGCCATGTTGCACTCATGCAAGAGTAATTAAATCAAATAAAACCTGATGCTCTGATACCAAGATGATGTGTGAGATTACACAAATTCGACAATTGAGAGAAATAATTGTCAAGTTATAATCGTGCAACAAAAGGAAGTAAACAAGTTGTTGTAATTATCGAGTTGTTTATAGGATAATTCCACCCACAAATTAATAATAACAACGGTAAAATTTGAGCCTACAGGAATAATCCACCAACTCAAGAGAATAATCGGATGTTTTAAAAACAAACGAACAAACTGATTTTTTATTAAACCTTCAATGATCTTTAAAACATAATTTCTTATTTTCTTGTTGTATTTATAGCCTAAGAATAAAGCCCCAACTAAAGATATAAGGCTTAACGAATTAATCTATCTAGATATCCTAAGTAATTGATATTCTAATAAATTATCCTAAGATAGTAAATCTAAAATAATCTATTGAAATATCTAAAACTCTAAGTAAATATTCTAAATAGATATCCTAATGCAATATTGATTATCCTAATGAAATATTCTAACACTACATTATCTTAATTAATTATGTTAACTAATATTAGCCTACACATATTGTTTTGCAACTTAGTGGTGTTAGTTTAGCTTTACAAGTGATCAGACACACTTCCCCCTGGTATTTCCCTTGAGATATTGATCTTCGAGGCTTCTAATATCGAGCTCCAACTCGTCTATGCTGTCATTAGTTCTTGCATCAATATACTTACCATACTTAAGGAAACTGGCTTGCACAACATACCATGCGTCCGTTCATTTTTGAAATCGATTTTCTGCGGAAAGAAAACATTCTTGAAATATGAATACATAAAGTAAAATTCAGAGGAATGGTTTAGATCTATTCCTAGACAGTTCCAGTCAACCAAGTTTACTTGTAGTTGTGTATGATAAGTAACTGAGGTTCCTTATCATTCACAATTAGTTCATCTCTCTAGTCTTAACCTTTATAGTGCACAAGTAAACCTTCTGAGACCTAAGAATATGACTCGAAGAGCTTTGGTCTTCATGCAAACTTTAAGACTTGGCTTCATGGGCTTCGTCTTTTCATCCATTGAACTTGTTCTTTTAGTACCTGCACATGCAAAAAGAAACTTGCATGCAATATGATAGTCCAATGCAGTTTATCATCCATCAAAACTCTAACTAGGGAACTCAAGAAATTCCTCCTTTTTGATAATGACAAACCATGAAGTTCCCCCATGCAAACAATATCATCAAAAACTTGGGAACTTTTTCAAAAAATCGAGTTCTTAAGAACTCAAGGCATTGGTCTCGGACTGTTCCTGTAGATTAAGCATTATTTATAAGTACACCAATTCACAACTAACTGACAACAGTTTTAAGAAAGAGTTTTTAAGTACCATAGAAAAATACTAATTAGACTCAGAGCTCTTAGACTTAAACATGCATCCGCAATAAGAACATCAGTTAGTTTASACTTATTTCTAAGCCATTAGGGTGAAATGAAGTTGTAGGGCTTCGCCCCGCCTTAGGAGGGGCGTGACCTCAGCTTCAGTGTCATGGAGAGTTGAGCCATGAATCCGCATGTGAATGCGTTGGGGTTGTCGTCGAACTTGAGGGATCGCCACCGTGCCATATAAATGGTTATCACGGACGCCCGAAACATTGGTGCCAAATTAATGGCCCACGTCCAATCAAGTAACCAGTCGTGGGTTCGGAGATGTACAAATCAATCTGTAACCCAATTCGCCCGCATTAGTAGCGCTCTACTCGGTCTCAATTGTAGTTCCAAGAATCATAACAATTGAATTCAAAAGAGCCTATTGATTTGACTTTGAAAGTGCATTAATTGCTAGAGTGGTTGCTTATAATAACACAAACCAAGACTTCACAATGGACAAGGCATCACTTGATTGTTAGTCAATGTTAATAAGTGCCTAGAAAACCGGTCGTCCATGATTATCTGACTTTAATGTGACAAACGATTAAATTCCGTCTGTTTAACCAATATTACAAGTGTGATAGAAGATATATATACAAGACATGAAAACAAAGGTTAGTAACATATAATATGTATTTGTGCCTCCTCACCTTGTCACTGCAACAATCAAATTGTTAGAACAAAACTCAAAGAGTAATGCTTTCGATTGAATTGCTAATTGAGACAAGCAAACGCAGTAGTATTAAATAGTAATATGTATAACAAATGAAAACCAAAAACATGAAACATTGAAAACATTAAGAAATCCTACATATTTACATGAACGATTAAAAAGTGAGTTCTACAATGTTTTAATTGAATTAAAACTCATAACAATAGTTAATCAAATTAATAGAGACAAAGGAATAAAAAAAAGGTGAAAGAGAGGTTTTGGTCGAGTAATCTCAGATTTATACCCTTAATTCGCTTGTTGATTCGAACAGAATCATGCTTTGAATTGAAAACAGAATGTGTTTGAATATTTGAGAGAGAATAGATGTGTCTCGTGACTTGTGTCTGTGAAGTGTGTCTCGGAGTGTGAGAAAGTTGTGAAGCGTCCGGACTGAGCAAGGCAAGGGAGTATTTATAGCAGAGGCATAAAAACAGAGCAATGCAACCGTGCGTATATACGCTGGGGATGAGCGTATATACGCATCATGGAGCGTATAATACGTCCTCCCAGCGTATATACGCTTCTCCTTTCCATAAGCATTTTGGCAAGTATTGTACGCGTCATATAGCTGCGTATATCACGCTTGCATATGGAGCGTATATACCTCACCAGCGTTATACGTTCCATACTTGCAGTATATAAGCTACGTTGCGTATTATTTTTCAAAACCTCGAAATACTTTGATTTCCTCCGATTTATATCTGTGATTTCCCTGTGATTCACGCACCTAACACTTGCTCTCACAAGCAAGGATTTCTAGAATTATAGAAGTTCCACGTATTTTCCGTGAGTATTTTTTAATTATTCACGTATTTTCTGCGTATTCTGCGTATTTAAACATTGCAAAATTCATAGAAAATTATAGAAAAATCAGAAAAATAATTTAAATATACTGGGGATTCAGAAAAATTGACGGACATTGATGAATCAAGAGCATGAGAATCTGCCAGTCGTGACTTGTTTTTGAAAACCTTTGAAACCTTTGAGTTTATCGTAGAACCGAAAGAAAATAGTTTGCCTGTAGTTGACCTTTGCTCAATTATTCGAGTACGAACCTCACGTATTCCAACTTTCTGTGAGTTCAAAGCATCTTTTCTGCAGTTCGAAACAAACGCGAGACTGCGTATGTGTTACATCACGGATTCTCATTTGGGGAGACACATTTTCAGTGTCTACAGAAGCCCCACTTTGACTGAGTCTGAAGAGACGATAGTTTCGTAAGACGAAAGTCAAAGTATTCGATTCGGACGGAGAGCAACTCTAGACGTTCTGCGACCCTGAGTACCCTTTTCGCCTGGTACCTGCAAACAAAGGTTAGTTTTTACTCCTGATGCTCGTCGTCCATGCAGTCGATTGCTTTGTATGTGTCTGAGTCCTTGAGCTGTCTTTGCTGTTCTTCCCGTTTGGCTGACTGGGAGAATGCAGGTGCGTCCCATGCTTTCCGAAAAATGAGCATTGACTTGAAAACAATAGCCTAATTCAGGATTAAGGACTACCTTGGTGACGACATAGTCTGTTTTTATGTCTAGCGAAATGCATGCATGCTTGACTTTGTAACTTGTGACCTTGATATTGGGAGAGGGCAAGAGTCATTGATTTGAAGAGTCTTTGAATTTGAAGGGCTTGTCTAGGTCTGTTCTAGACATAGTTTGAAAGAGTCATGGATTTGAAAGGTCTTGCTCTAGTCTGGTTTTTAGACATGGTTTGGATCGAGTCATTGAATTTGAAAGGTCTTGTCTAGTCTGGTTCAAGACATGTTGAAAGCGTCTTGTCTAGGTCTGATTCTAGACATGATCTGGAGTGTCTTTGAAGAGTCTTGTCTAGGTCTGGTTCTAGACAATGGTTTAGAGAGTCTTGAATTTGAAAGAGTCTTGTCTAGTCTGATTCTAGACATGATTTGGAGATCCTGTCTAGTCTGATCTATAGCATGATTTGACAGAGCTTTGAATTTGAAGAGTCCATCTAGTATGTTCTAGACTTCGTGAGAGTGTCTTGTATAGGTCTGATTCTAGACACGATGAAATGAGCCTTTGAATTTGAAAGAGTCTAGTCTAGGTTGGTTCTAGACATGAAATGATATACTAGAGTCTAATCCTAGTACCAAGTGCCATTGAAGAATGTCATTTGAAGAGTGACTTAGAGAAAGGTGACATTTGGACGTGACTGACTTAACATTGGCGAGACAGTACTTTGATTGGAAAGAACACGGTCCAAAAGTGATTTTCAGGATTTCCCTTTGATAGCAAAAGATTGAACACATAACAGGCCTTAGGAGACAAGAAGCCCCCAACTGGAAATTAAGACCATGACGACAACGAGCCCCCAGCGAGACTTTGACGACATGTGGTTTGGCGGCTTAGATCAACATAGGAAGGTGGATAGATTGTATGGATGAGTTCCCCAACAAGATGTACTAGACCAAAGGTCAGGTGGCTTTACTTCTTTGGATTGAGTCAATGGTCCTTGAAGGTGCCAAAGAATAGCTATGGTTCGAGAATAAAAAGGGTCAAATTTGTACTATGATCAAAGATGTGCTAGATACGAGGTTGGCCAATGATGTTGTTCAAGCATGATCTATGTGATTCTAAAACGCAAAACCTAAACGAATTCTTAGCAAGTCAAAAGCTCAAAAGCCTCAAATGATTTAATGTTAATGCTGATGCGGTCGAACCTCGAGAAGAGGCTTCCTACGTATCCTACGGAATCCGACCACCGTAGTTCTGATGATGATTTGAAACAATGCCTCGTGTGAGAGGCTTTTGTGGTTGTAATGTGAGGCTGTGTGTTTGAGGGTTGAAAAAAGTTTGATGATTATGAAGTGACACGGTGCGCAGTGTGCTTTCAGACTTTGCTTTTTATTTGATTGGCTTTGAACTTTGGATTTGATTGGATTGATTTGCATTTGTGAAAACTTTTGTATTGAACTTTGATTTTTGCTTTTTCTTTTTTTTGCCCATTTTATTCTTTTTTTTTGCTTTTTTCTTTCTTTTTGCAGTGTCTTTTCTACGCACCGTTTGTCCAAAGGTATGGTAGATGTGGTGATGAAAGAAAGATAGGTAAATGATAGTGTTTGGGCTCAAAAGGTTGCAAGGATTTTGATTTGATGTGACAAAGGAATGAAGGAGGGGTCATTTGTGAGCTGTGAAAGAAGCCTCTTCTGGGGCATTGTTCAAATTAAATAATTGAATCAGCATTAGATCAAACCAATTGTGCCAATGAGTGTTGAGACTTGCATAGAATTAGAAATAATATTGCCAAAATGAAATATTTATTGATGAAGAAAATTTGAGACATACATGGTTATTTTAAAAAGACTACATAGACTCAAAAGACAGTGAATTGAAACGATATAATGCTAGGACTAGGACTCTATGATCCATCTGGAGAAGCGCATGGATCGTTAACCCACGCCTTGGGGTGACTCATGGTTAGCAGTGGGTGGTTTGTGATGTTGATCTTATCCTTCGCCGCTGAGGACTGAGGAGGCACCATCTTCAACCATGTTGAATCCTGTGCTTCAAACGATGCAATTCTCAGTGGTGTGACCCCTTCCTTGGTGGAACTTACAATAGCATTGGAATTCCAATTCCTAGATTCTTATCATCTGAAGGTCTGAGTGGGGTCCAATAGGAGCAAGTGCACTTTTGCAGTTAGTTCATCAAGGCCTGCTCATAAGTCATACCAATGAAGAAATGTCCTTGTGTCTGAGGCCTGTTGTTAAAAGAGCCGGGATGTGAAGAGTTGTCATTGGTAATGTGGCTGACTTGATCAGTGTGCGAAAGAGAGCACCTTTCTTGTTAAAGCCCCACCGTTACCCTTAGACTTCTGGCTTGAACATCTTTCCAAACTAGGAGGCCAACCTTGTAGAGCCAGTAAATGAATCAATAGGTTGAAACTTGAGTGGCTCTCGATACTTGGGCTGGAGGTTCCTTGATGACATGCGGACTTATCTTCTCATTCGTCGATTGTCATTTGAGCGGTTTCTCCCTCCACCTATTAAGGAAGTAGAGAATTTCTCTTCTCCCTGCTTGGGCCTCTAGTTCACGGAGACCACAGGAAGCTGGATGGTCCTGTACTCGCTTAGGAATTCTGTGTTTGATATATTCCAATCATCGAGCTTGGCTTGATTCAGAGTCTTGAACCACCTGATGGATGGTGTCCAAAGTAATAGGAACACGATGAATAGCTCTTTGCTCATTCCCTTAACGGCCTACATCGGATATTGAAAGTGCGGAGGTACATCTTCTGGTCTTCTTAGTCCTGAACTTGCGCAAATCAGTGATGAAAACTTCTTAGGAAGTTGGCCCTTAATCTCATAATCAGCAACAGCGAGCCTTGAACTGATTTTCTGACATTCTCTTGACATCCTCTTCTAGTTCGCTCCACCCTTTTTTCCGTCTCAGTCGTCGGAGGAGGGAGTGTGTCTCAGCATCGTCTTCTTCCTCCCCTACAGACTCGTGAGGTTTCTTTCTGGTCTCTTTTCTTTCAGTCCCCAATGCTCTTTTCTTGGCATCAACGCGACAATTCACAGACTCGAGCTTTTCTAGAATACGTTAAGTTTGTTGTCGATGTTTGCCATGGAAGTGTCTTGGTGATCGAAGCAGCGTCGGTTTTGCTTCTTGTTACTCTTTCAGCCCAAACAAAGTTGCGAGTCTTTGCTATCTTGCTGAAAAAGAAATACACTTTAGAACCCAGAAATAATAAGATTGGTCTACTTGAAAATCTTAAGAAACAACCTAACTCAGTCTTGAGGTCTGACTTAAGGAACTGAACTCGAAAGTAGACTTGAATGGGCTAGACCTATCTGATTTAAGTGCTAGACTCGAGATAATTCAAACCTAAGATGGCTATTCAGAATTAAGGACCTCTTAGACCTATGACCACTTGAAATTGAATGGCCTAGGTTTGGTCTATGACTCGAACCTAGTTTTCAGTTAAGGTTGTTAGATTAAAGTTGAAGGAAACCTAATTCAGATCAAGTTCTTGGGTCTGAATTGAATTGAATTGAACCTAATTCAGGTTTAAGGTTCAAAAGATCGAATCTAAGTCAGACTTAAATTCTTCGTATTGAATCTGAACCTAAGTCAGACTTCTAGGTCGAATGAGAGTTTGAATTGAATTGATTGGATGGCCTAATGATCAACAAATTCTCATGTCTTGAACCATAGATTAAGGGACTGGCTTAGTTGAAATGGACCTGAACAAAGAGTCACAAGTTAACAAAGCCATTGATTGAAACACAAAACCAATTTATTCACTTAAGGTCGGATCTAAGTAACTATAAGTCAGGCTTGGTTAAGTCTGATAGTTGTACCATGCCTAAGAGTAGAGCTGGTCCAATTTCACCACCGACAATATTGGTCATGTATGGCCGAGATATCCCCTTAATGCACGCATCTCGTAACAACTGCATCGCAGGTCATGGGGAATAGGACTTACCTTAGCATGTGATCCATTAACCACATGAAACCAAGATAAAAATCCCCGTTAAGAGTTGGATCTCGAGCATAGAACATGCCAATTGAGACCCAAGGTGCTAAGACATTGACCTATTCGAAGGTCACAAGCAAAAATTCAATTAATTATGAATATGGGACTTACGAGACATCTCAAGTCTGCCACTCACAAATGGTGATATTCCCCAGTGATGTCGCAAAAACTGTAGGGTTCGCCCCGCCTTAGGAGGGGCGTGACCTCAGCTTCAGTGTCATGGAGTTGAGCCATGGAATCCGCATGTGAATGCGTTGGGGTGTGTCGTCGAATTGAGGGGATCGCCACCGTGCCTATATAGGTTATTCACGGACGCCCGAAACATTGGTGCCAATTAATGGCCCACGTCCAATCAAGTAACAGTCGTGGGTTCGGGGACATGGTAAGATCAGATCTGTAACCCAATTCGCCCGCATGTAGCGGCCTCTACTCGGTCTCATTGTAGTTCCAAAATCATAACAATTGAATTCAAAAGAGCCTATTATTTGACTTTGAAAGTGCATTAATTGCTAGGTGGGTTGCTATTATACACAAACAAGACTTCTACAATGGACAAGGCGATCACTTGATTGTTAGTCAATGTTAATAAGGTGCTAGAAAACCGGTCGTCCATGATATCTGACTTTAATGTGCAAGAACGATTAAATTCCGTCTTGTTAAACAATATTATACAAAGTGTGATAGAAGATATATATACAAGACATGAAAACAAAGTTAGTAAACATGATAATATTATATGTGTCCTCTCACTGTGTCACTGCAACAATCAAATTGTTAGACAAAACTAAGGAATCGCCTTTCGATTGAATTGCTAATTGAGACAAGCAAACGCGGTTATTTGACAATAGTAATATGTATAACAAATGAAACAAAAAAACCATGGAAACATTGAAAACATTAAGAAATCCTAAATATTTACATGAACGATTAAAAAGTGAGTTTCTACATTGTTTTAATTGAATTAAAACTCATAACAATAGTTAATCAAATTAATAGAGAAAAAGGAATTAAAAAAAGAGTGAAAGAGGGTTTTGGTGAGTATCTCAATTTATACCCTTTTCGCTTGTTGATTCGAACAGAATCGATGCTTTGAATTGAAACGATGTGTTTTGAATATTTGAGAGAGAGAATAGATGTGTTCGTGACTTGTGTCTGTGAAGTGTGTCTCGAGGTGTAGAAGTTGTGAACTGTCCGGACTGAGCAAGGCTAAGGGAGTACCTTTATAGGAATCGAGGCAGATTAGCACCTGCATATAGTACGTCTGGGTATTGAGCGTATATACGCTTTAAATG
>SNQN01003320.1:41467-62549 GCA_008642245.1 Bassia scoparia | reverse complement strand
CACACACACACACATATATATATATATAGGAAAAGGTTCATGTGAAAACCAATTGATTTGGTGAAAACTAAAAACCTTAAATCTCAACCATTCATCTTTAGAAATGAAATCACAACTATTGATCTGATTTGCCATAATATATTTTTTACCCATACATCTCTAATCTCTCTCCTCCTCTCACCCCTTTCTCTCTCCTCTCCCCACCCTCTCTCTCTCCTCTGCTGCACTTCACGTCAGAGCCACACCACCTCCATCCCCGTTGCCGTCCACTGCAACACCATCGTCCCGTCGTCGTATGTCCCCGCCCCAACTTCCAACCCTTCTCTCCTCCCCTTCCCCTTTCACTCACTACTTACTCTCGCATCGTCGCACACAGCTCGAACCACCACCGTCGCCTAGCCCCTGACCCCCTCGCACGGGTGCACATCGTGTCAGGTTAGTTCGTTTGGGGTTGGGTTTAATTTAGGGTTTGTTCTTTTATGGCTGGGTTCGATTGAAACGGCGTTGGTTAGGGTTTGTGCGGTGGTTGTTTCGATTTCTGTTGGAACGGGGTTTGTATGTGGAGTTGTGGTTGTTGGGCGGTGTGCGGCTTGGGCTGGTTGCGATTGAGGGTGATGGTGGTTTGCATGGGTCAGTGTGGTGGTTCGTGGTGTTAGGTGCAGCGCAGCAGCAGTGGTGGTTGGGGGTTGACCTGGTGGTGGCAGGTTGGTGCGACGGCGGTGTTGGGTGTGGGAGCGTGCGGCAGTGGTGGTGTTGGGTGTGGTGGATGCGGTGGTAGTGTTAATAGTGAGTGACTGAGTGTGGGTTTGGGTGAGGGAGGAGAGAGAAAATATCATTAATAAAAAAAATGTCCTAAATTTTATCCCTAAATGTTCTAAATTGTTAAAGTGACTTAAATTAAAAAAATGTATTACATTATAAAAATGTCCTAAATAATTTATGCAAATGTCTTAAACCACAAAATGTCCTAAATTATACGCGAAAATGTCCTAAATTATATGCGCAAATGTCTTAAATCGCTAAAATGTTCTAAATCGTAAAAATGTCTTAAATTGTATGCACAAATGTCCTAAATCGGAAAAATGTCCTAAATTGTATATGCAAATGTCCTAAATCACAAAATGTCCTAAATCGTAAAAATGTCCTAAATTGTATGCACAAATGTCCTAAATCAGAAAAATGTCCTAAATTTTATATGTAAATGTCCTAAATCACAAAAAGTTTTTAGTTTTCACCAAAAGTAAGGTTTTTAGTGGATCCCAACTCTCTCTCTCTCTCTCTCTCTCTCTCTATATATATATATATATATATATATATATATATATATATATATATATATATATATATATATATATATATAGAGAGAGAGAGAGAGAGAGAGAGAGAGAGAACTGGGGGAGTTTCAGCACAGTCGGCTAGAGCATTCTCCTTCCTCTTGGCCAACTCTATTTGAGCCAGTTGAAGTTGTGTTTGGGCAGACTGTGCCTCCTGCAGTTGCTTGACGGTCTGACTGAGCGTCTGGACCATCTCGAACAGCTTACGCTGGGTGGAGAGTTGGGAGTCGTACTCCTGCTGAGTAACATAGCCCTGTGGGGGCCTGCAGTCAGCCGCCTGTTCTCCCCTTTCGCCTGCCTCATCAGTGGCGGGGGGCTGATTGACATCTTCCTCATCGTCACGTCCGAAAAGTTGATAACGGGTTTCCTCAATCGAGGGATCTCTTCCTGCCATGGCTAGACACCTCCCCACAGACGGCGCCAAATGATGTTACAAGTGTAACGTGGTATGTTGAACTGGAGATTAGAGGGGTTGAATTTAGGTTCTCCCTAGCCACGGAAGCAGAAGGCAGTCGAGGCAGAGAAGACTTCGGACGGACGAGGGTATCTCGACTGATGCAGGTCTGAGAGGAGATGTATTCGTCTGATTGGTACTCGTCTCTCCTTAGGATCCGTCAAGTCGGATTCGTCCAAAGGAGAGACTCGTCTGGGAAGGGACCCGTCTGCTACAGGACTCGTCTGGTACCTGAAACAAAGAAGATAATCTTCCGATTATCCTCCCTCCGATGCTTAAGTCAGTACTCAATAGTGGAGGGGCTAAAAAAGGAAAGTGTATAGGTTTATAGGAATCTCCCTTTTCTGGTGGATACAAGTGAGGTGATGTGAACAGAGAAGTGCAATAACTGCTGGGTAATAACTGTAGAGTGATGTGTGTATGAATAGTGAATGTCCCCTGTATTTATACTGTTTCAGTTGGGGATCATCTCCCAATCAGGGTGTGCCACGTGGCATATAGTTGTTGGTAATGAGAGTGGGCTGGCTTATGCACTGAGCCTATACCTAGCCCATTTTCACATTATCATTAGACCATGATTGTTATTTCAGTCATAACTGAGAGCAAGATATTGGGACACGTGTCCTCTTGTGAATGGATCCATGTGGAAGCCATTTGAGACGATGAGGTGGCTGACAGGTCACGTGTTTGTAGGACACGTGGCATCCTACAAGGATGCCACATCATTTGCCCCTCAAATTGGGTCAAACTATTTCGTTTGACTTAATTTGGAAATTCTCTCTAGGCGGGAAAATACTCCGGTAACTGAACAGTTTCTTCCGGTTTCGGGGAGTTAATGACCTGTAGGTCAGGTAATAAATTTTTTTACCTACCTATATAAGGGTTGAGGAGAGAGAAAATCATTTATTACGATTTTCTCTCTGCATTCTCTCTACTTTCTCTCTCTAAACTCCTTTTTACTACTGTTCATTCGACTGAGAGTCCGCCAAGAACGCTTCTGCTAATCAATACTGCATTCGACTGTAGATCCGTCTCTGCTTGAATTATCCAGGTAAATCTCTCTTTCTCAATCTTTTGTTTGTTTCTAGAATCTATTTTATCGCTTTTGTTTCGAATACGATCGCCCATCAAAAGCGTGATGCCCTTTGAGATGGGTGTTGGGGGTGTGAGCATACCCAGTCCAACATCGCCATATAGTGTTTGTGCACCGCCCAGTGCCTCATACGACGTCCTTGCCTCATGCAGATTTGTAGATCGAAGTGATGGCAAGAACGAAGCAAACTGCCCGTCTTCCATCTGGTGAGAACATCACCATCTCCGTAAGGGAGTCTGAATTGATCCCGTGTAGGGAAGGTGAGACGACACCTCCTGCTGACACGAACCCTGGTTCCAGTTCTAAAGAACTGGAAGACAAAGATGGGGCAGATACCGGTCCGTCTGGTCAGCCGATATCTTCGTCTGATGAGTCGGATGAGAAGATGCCGGAAACTGCCAGTTCTTCAGGTGATTCGGGTGACAGTTCGACTAGTTCGTCAGGTTCGTCCACTGACGGGGAAGATTCAAGTGATTCTTCTAGTGATGACGATGATGAATCGTCTGATGAAGTAGATGATTCCTCCAAAATACCGTCTGGGAAAGAGCCAGTCGAAGATGAATCCGAGGAGTCCCTCGATGAGGAGGGGAACCCTAAGTTGGTCGAGTGGTATGTCCCCAAGGGGGAAGAGACACCCGAAAATATGCTGATCTCGACCAGGTCTTACAGGAAACTCCAAGACATGTCAATAACATTACGACACAATTTTCAGATCCCTCCAAGGCAGAAGTTTCTGGTCCCCAAGGTGGGCAGGTCAGTGCTCGACTGCCCTTATGGGTATTATCCTTTATACCTGGAGGTGATGGATTATGGGGTCCGACCTCCCCTAAACAGTTTTATTGGCAAGATGTTGAGAACCTACGAGATAGGGATCCATCAACTTACCCCCAACTCTTTCCTTCATCTTCTAAATTACGTGACGGCTTGTGCCGCCAAGAATTGGGAACCATCAGTGAACGTTTTCCTTCGCACTCACCAATTGTGCAAGGTCACTCAAGGTTGTAAATGGGGCTGGTATCGTCTGAGCAACGAACCAGGCAAGATGACAGTCTATGACAAACCCAACAAAGCGAGACCCTGGAAGAGTGAGTTCTTGTATTTTCAGATCATGAACTTTGAATCATTCAGCGAACAGGAGAGACACAACGCCCACAGTGCCTTAAATCGGGTGAATACATCTCCCAAGTTCATTGGTCATGTTGATCCGAATAGCTTGCCGTATCTGACGGAGGAGGAGAAGGAGCAGATGCCTTACTTTGGAGAGAGAGACAGGTCTGATATTATTCCCCAAGAGCACTGGCGGGTGACTGGGAAGAACAAGAAACTTAAGCCTGAAATGCTTCCACGAGTATGGATTCCGCTTCACCAGTGGTATAGGGATCCGCTGTTTATGGAAGCCTTTCAACTTGTTGGCGTAAATGACGGGGCAAGAGGTAGCCTTAGTAGTATTCGAAGGTATAAATTAGCTTGATACTTGTTTCGTTTCTCATTCCTTGCTTCTTTATTTTCAGATTCTGCAAGAAAGAAGCTACCAGATCACAAGAAAGGCATGGACGAAGCTGCTTACTTCGCCGAGCTGAAGGAACTTCGTCTTCAGTCAAAAGTGGATAAAGCCAGAGAGAGTCAGGTACTTTTAATTATGTTTGATTTGAATTCAAAGAGTCGAATAGGGAGAGGCGGATCGTACATGATTCGCCTCCTTCGACAAAGGTCGAGTAGGTAGTTGGGTACAATACAAGGTAGGATTTCAGTCGAATCGAGGTATCCCTTGTATTATACACAACTTCCTTGATTTTGACTATACAAGTCGAATGTGAAATGTCGAATCATTCGATTCGTCTTCTTCAAATGTATGTCGGGTAAGTAGTTGGATATAATACAAGGGGGGAAACTTCAGTCGAATCGAAGTGGCCCTTGTTTTATACACAACCAGGCCACTTATTTGACTAGATTAAAAGAGTCGAATGGGAAAGATCGAATCATATGATTCGTCTTCCTCAAAAGAGTGTCGAGTGTGTAGTTGTGTATAATGCAAGGGGAAACTTCAGTTGAATCGAAGTAACCCTTGTTTAATACACAACTACTTGCTCGACTAGACTAAAAGAGTCGAGTAGGAAGGATCGAATCAATTGATTCGTCTCCCTAAAAGAGTGTCGAGTGGGTAATTGTGTATAATGCAAGGGGAAACTTCAGTCGAATCGAAGTAACCCTTGTTTAATACACAACTACTTGCTCGACTAGACTAAAAGAGTCGAGTAGGAAGGATCGAATCAATTGATTCGTCTTCCTTAAAAGAGTGTCGAGTGTGTAGTTGTGTATAATGCAAGGGGAAACTTCAGTCGAATCGAAGTAACCCTTGTTTAATACACAACTACTTGCTCGACTAGACTAAAAGAGTCGAATAGGGAGGAGCGAATCAAGTGATTCGTCCCCCACAAAGAGTGTCGAGTGGGTAGTTAGATATAATGCAAGGGGAGACTTCAGTCGAATCGAAGTAACCCTTGCTTAATACACAACTACTTGCTCGACTAGACTAGAGTCGAGTAGGAAGGATCGAATCAATTGATTCGTCTTCCTTAAAAGAGTGTCGAGTGTGTAGTTGTGTATAATGCAAGGGGAGACTTCAGTCGAATCGAAGTAACCCTTGTTTAATACACAACTACTTGCTCGACTAGACTAAAAGAGTCGATTAGGGAGGAGCGAATCAAGTGATTCGTCTTCCTTAAAAGAGTGTCGAGTAAGTAGTTGTGTATAATGCAAGGGGAGACTTCAGTCGAATCGAAGTAACCCTTGTTTAATACACAACTACTTGCTCGACTAGACTAAAAGAGTCGAATAGGGAGGAGCGAATCAATTGATTCGTCTTCCTTAAAAGAGTGTCGAGTGGGTAGTTGTGTATAATGCAAGGGGAAACTTCAGTCGAATCGAAGTAACCCTTGTTTAATACACAACTACTTGCTCGACTAGACTAAAAGAGTCGAGTAGGAAGGATCGAATCAATTGATTCGTCTTCCTTAAAAGAGTGTCGAGTGTGTAGTTGTGTATAATGCAAGGGGAGACTTCAGTCGAATCGAAGTAACCCTTGTTTAATACACAACTACTTGCTCGACTAGACTAAAAAAGTCGAATAGGGAGGAGCGAATTAAGTGATTCGTCTTCCTTAAAAGAGTGTCGAGTGGGTAGTTGTGTATAATGCAAGGGGAGACTTCAGTCGAATCGAAGTAACCCTTGCTTAATACACAACTACTTGCTCGACTATACTAAAAGAGTCGAGTAGATCAGGATGTTTGATACAAAGAAACTTCAGTCGAATCGAAGTGGTCTTTGTTTTATATACAACTCCCTATTTGTCAAAACTGTGTATGTCGAGTAATTGAGAATCGATCACATGTGATGCTAATAATCTTTTTCTTGCAGAAAAAACCATCAAAGGGGACGAAGGACAAGCCCCATAAATCAGAAAGTTCCACAAAAAAGGGTTCGAAAGAGCCCAAGAAGACAGGGGGTCTGGAAGACCCAAAAACAAAAGAGAAGTCATCCTATTCCGTGGTCAAACGGAAGGAAAGGGATGCACCGACTGGGGGAGAGCCACAATCTCACCAGTCTAAAAAATCAAGGAAAGAGAAGTCGACTGCTGTGTCGACAGCTGCTGGAACTCCTGATGTCGAGATGACTCAGGAGTTAGACCCATACAACCCTCGGGATCCGCCTGTCAAGGTGGGTACCGCTGCTGATGCTTTGAGGGCTTCGGAAGAAGCTCGGAAGAAAAAGAAGAAGGAAAAGAAGAAAAAGCATTCATCGGTACTTCCACCGGGTGCCGCTGAACGATCCGCTGGAGGCTCGATGGTCGAGCTTGTAGCCGAGGTACATCATGGCCAGGGGGGAAGCCAAGTAAATCCCCCAGATCCTGGTCGTCGAGAGGGCAAACAGCCGCTGGTGATTGATGAAGAGGAGTATAATAGTGATGACGACCCTGAAAGGCGTCAAGAAAAACTCGACTATCTCACCATGTACCCAGTTCCTTTGGAGAGTTCTGAACTCTTCAACTCTTTCGACGAAATGGACTTGGCGGCTTTTGATGCCAATCCTTCGGTGGATCCCCCCCTTCTCAACTCCAATCCTGAAAAGGCTGTTCCTCCTGTCAGACGAGGCAAGATCCCAGACTTTGATCTGACAAAAGGATTCAAAAGATACTTCCGTCGTCGCAATGCAAACCTAGAGAGAGAGCTGCAGGAAGACGAAAAGCATGACGACGACTATTTATCTGAGGAAGGCGAATCTTCTTTGGGAGATTCAAAAAAATTCAGCTGGAAGGAAAGGAGAAGTATGATTACTCAGGTGACGGGGATGATCCCGAAGGCTTATCGGGATACCCTCACCGGGTGTGAGAAGGGTTATGTCGGTCCATTCTTCGGCATGTTTGTAGAGGTAAGTTTTTCTGCATTATTTGATTTTCCTTTTGTTGTCTTATGAAAATTTGTTAATCATTTGATTTCCTTTTTTGCAGGGTTTGGCCAGGCTGGACTCGTTTGTCAAAAAGGCCAGAAGTGACAGACGAGAGGCCAAAAGAGGTTTTGCGGCTATGGACACTGCAATGGAGTATATTAAGGAGCAGACGGAGTGCATTGTTGCCGAAAGGCAGTATGCCCAGGATATGCTAGCCACTCGCCTCCACAGCCTTAACCACTCCTACAATTGGGCCCTCCGACGCATCTTTGACCTTAAGAAGCAGAATGAAGCTCTTTCCCAGTCGAAGCAGGATCTCGACGCTGAGATTGAGGCTAAGGTTGCCGAAGGGATCAAGGCAAAGCTGCAGTCGGCCTGTAAAGAGGAGATCGACAGGCAGGTCCAAGCTTACAGAGAACAAGTCCAGAGGGAGCTGGAGGACAAAGAGACCAGGGCGTCGAATGCTGAAACTAGAGCATCTACTGCTGAAGGCCAGGTTACTGCTATGTCCACGCAAATTGCCGATCTCAAACAGAATGTTCGAACTGCTAGGATCCAAGGCTTCAGAGATATGCGAAAGATGGTTCGACAAGCCTGGGCTGACCTTCCTGAGGAGTTAAACCTGATGTGCTTGGAGGAGAGAATTGATCGTCAGATTGACGTAGCTGGTCATGCTGCTGCGAAGGCTGCTGCAGAAAAAGCAGGACGAACAATTCCCGATCTTCCTCCCGCCAAATACAGCTGCAATACTCTCCAAGTTGATTCCTCTTCTTCGTCTGAAGGTGACGATGGTGGCTCGTCTGGGTCAGAAGAAAAGGAGGATGATCAGGAAGACGAAGACCAGGCTGCTTCAAAGTCTGCAGTCGAACAGCCTGAGGATCCAGCTAATGCTGATAGTGGTGCGCCCAAGGACGGAGATGTGGAAGATCAACCACGAGATGGTGAAGTGGTTGAAACCGAGGGGGCCTCCGCTTGATGTAGTCTTCAAACTTTGAATTATTATCATCTTTTGTAACCTATATATTCGTAACTTGACAATCTTAACATTGTATTTTGTTGAATACTATTTTTTGTGATGTTTTCGTCAGTTGCATATGACTGACGAGTCACTATATTCTGTCTTTGAATATACTAATTTGACAGAATTTGATCCATCTTGAACAAGTTTTCCGTATATCTGTTTGTGTGAATGTGTATGGTTGCCCCAAAATTATCAGCACAGTCGAATCCTTCTTAGGACAGGGCAAAGAGTCCAAGAATAAATGTTTTCAGGCTTCGACTAATTTGTACCCTATAGAAAGGAAGTCAACCACACCTTAGTTGCCCTTATTCTTGGAAACTTTGTCCTTGTTGTCAGCATATGGCAAACAAGTATTCGTCTTTTGTAGTTGAACCGATTAGGGTTTTAATCGAGATTTTCAGTCGAATCGAAACTTTCCCTTTGTAAAATATAGGACTACCCATTCGGTCTTACATAGGTGAGATATTCCATCGAATCGAATTCTCCCTTTGTAAAATTTACAACTACTTATTCGATCTTACTTAGGTGAGATATTCTGTCGAATCGAAATCTCCCTTTGTAAAATATAGAACTACGTATTCGACCCTACTTATAGAATCGAGCGTCATTATATTAGTGTATAGGCAAAATATACAAGTTCAAATGATTTTTACGAGTGATTGACTCGAGACCTAGTAGGGGTGTTGAGTCAATCAATCATACTGATTGCCCTTGAACTTGGAGATTTTGCCGTGTCGATCTTCTAACTATGCCCTTGAGCAAGGGTCTTTCGACTGCTTTTTAAAGGAAAGACTTACGTTCAAATTTTATGCCCTTGAGCAAGGGTCTTTCGACTGCTTTTTAAAGGAAAGACTTACGTTCAAATTTTATGCCCTTGAGCAAGGGTCTTTCGACTGCTTTTTAAAGGAAAGACTTACGTTCAAATTTTATGCCCTTGAGCAAGGGTCTTTCGACTGCTTTTTAAAGGAAAGACTTACGTCGGTTGCCTTAAAATAAAGGACTTTGAATAAGCAATGAGTAGGAATCATGGAGGATCTCATTCATCTAGAATTCTTGGTACAGAGAGCATAATTTTAATCTCGACGACTTACACATAGAATTTTTTAAGATTGTCGGCATTCCAAGTTCGTGGGATAGGTCGGCCATCCATAGCTTCCAACCTGAAAGTGCCTTCACGTAGTACCTCCACTATCTTGTACGGCCCCTCCCAATTGGGTGTTAGTTTCCCGTCTTCTTTGAGCCTGCCCACAGCTTCCATTTTTCGCAGCACCAAGTCTCCTAACCTCATAGGTCGCAGACCGACTCGCTTGTTGTGTTCACGAGTCATCCGTAACTTGTAAAGCTGCTGGCGTAGCAAAGCATTGCCCCTGGTCTCGGGTATTAGGTCCAAGTTGTGGCGAAGAGCGGCCCAATTTGCGTGTTCATCATACATCATGACCCTAAGTGTTGGCTCGTAAATCTCAATGGGTAAGACAGCATCAGACCCATATACCAACATAAAGGGGGTTTCGCCTGTTGAGCCCTTTTCAGTTGTCCGAATGGACCAGAGAACATTGTATAACTCTTCCGCCCACAGCCCTTTCGCATGGTCAAGCTTTTTCTTAATTCCTGAAACGATGGTCTTGTTGAAGGCTTCCACCTGCCCATTAGCTTGCGGATGAGCAACTGAGGCAAAATGCCCTGCTATCCCGGCTTCCTTTAGCCAATCTACAAGCTTGGAGCACTCGAACTGGGGTCCATTATCAAAGACTATTGACCGTGGCACACCGAAACGGGTGATGATGTTTTTCCAGATGAAATTTTTGACGTCGGCTGTCTTGATGCCCCGAACTGGTTCAGCTTCGACCCATTTTGTAAAATAGTCAACCGCCACAAACACATACTTCCGCTGCCCTGAAGCTTGAGGGAAAGGACCAAGTATGTCCATCCCCCACTTGGCGAACGGAAGTGGTGAGAGTACCGGAGTCAACGGGTTGGCAGGCTTTCGCGGAATGTTTGCATGTATTTGACATTTAACACATTTTTTGACCAAAGTCTCAGCGTCTTTACGGATTGTCGGCCAAAAGTATCCAGTCCTTAACGCTTTTTCTGCCAATGCTCGAGCACCAATGTGCGAGCCACAATATCCCCCGTGTATGTCTTCCAATATCTCGGCTCCCTTTTCAGGGGTTACACACTTCAACAAAGGATGGCTGTAGGACTTTTTGTACAGGTGCCCTTGCCATAAGACAAACCATGATGACTGGGCCTTGACTCGTTTGGCCTGATCCGGATCTGAGGGCAAAACACCACTGACCATGTACTCGGTGATGTCGTTCATCCAAGTATTGCTTCGGTCAATAAAGTTGGAAACCTCCATGTCATCGATACTCTTAAAATTCTTAACTTCCCAAAACACAGTACGAGGGGCATCCCCACTGGCAGAACTGGCAAGCTTTGACAATGCGTCGGCTTGATTATTCTCAGATCTCGGAACTTGAAGCAACACAAAGCTATCCAAGTCCTTGATCTCATTCCTCACCATTTCCAGATACTTGGCCATGTTCTGATCTCTAGCTTCATATTCTCCATTCACTTGACTAACAATCAACTGAGAGTCCGACATTGCCTCGATTCGTCGGGCCCCTGCCGCCTTACACATTTTGATCCCGGCTATAAGAGCCTCATACTCAGCTTCGTTGTTAGTCGTTTGAAAATTGAACTTCATTGCATATTCATAAATATCCCCTTCAGGAGATCGGCACTGGATACCCGCTCCACATCCATCCTGTGTGGCTGACCCATCAACAAATAACTTCCAAACATTCGTAAGACCTTCTTGTCAGGGAGGCTTTGTAAGTTCAACAATGAAATCGGCTAGTGCTTGCCCTTTGATCGCCCTTCTAGGTTCGTAGATGATGTCGTAACCGTTCAGCCATATTGCCCATTTCAACATCCTTCCGGATGACTCCAAGCGGGTAAGAGAGTCTTTTATTGGCTGATCGGTGTAAACCACTATTCGATGGGCGGCAAAGTATGCCTTGAGCTTCTGACTTGCCTTAAGAAGAGCAAGACCGAACTTCTCAGGAGTCGGATATCTGATTTCAGCGTTCTGCAGGACATGGCTGATGAAATAGATCGGAAGCTGGACTCCTTCTCTTTCTGCTACCAAGACAGCGGAAACAGCGTGATTCGACGCTGCAAGGTAGAGATACAAAGTTTCTCCCAATCGGGGACTCACCAACCTGGGGAGCGTATGTAGATGTTCCTTGATCTTGACCAAGGCTTCTTCTGCTTCAGGAGTCCATTCAAATTTGGCATTTTTCTTTATCGTCTTGAAAAAGGGTTGGCACTTGTCTCCTGATTTGGACAGAAATCTTCCCAAAGCCGCCAAACATCCGGTGAGCTTTTGGACCTCCTTTACATTCTTGGGTGACGACATGTCGAGGACTGCTTTCACCTTGTCAGGATTGGCCTCGATCCCCCTTTCGTCCACCAAAAATCCCAGAAACTTGCCTGCTGTGACGCCGAATACACACTTCTTTGGGTTTAGTTTCATTTGGAAGTGCCGAAGTGTTTCGAAGGTTTCCCTTAAATCAGACGGATGATCACCGAGGAGTTTGCTTTTGATTATCATATCGTCGATGTAAGCTTCGACGTTCCTTCCTAACTGCTTGAAGAATACTGTATTTACCAGCCGCTGAAAGGTAGCGGGGGCATTCCTTAATCCAAAAGGCATCACCTTATAACAGTATAAACCATTATCCGTCACAAAAGCAGTTTTATCCTGATCCTCCGGCTTCATGGGAATTTGATGGAAACCTGAAAAAGCATCGACGAAGCTCATTAACTGGTGGCCAGCAGTTGCATCAACCAGATTATCGATTTTTGGTAAAGGAAACGGATCTTTGGGGCATGCTTTGTTGAGATCCGTGTAGTCAACGCACATCCTCCATGTGCCATTAGGTTTGGGAACCAGGACTACATTCGCCACCCATTCTGGATATTGGCACTCTCGGATAAATCCGGCATCCAGCAATTTCTTGACCTCTTCGTCCGCAGCCTTGCTTCGGACTGGCCCCAGATTTCTCTTCTTCTGTTTTACTGGTCGTTCCAATGGATCTACTTTCAAAGCATGCTGGGCTATCGATGGGTCGATCCCTGGCATTTCGTCCACAGTGAATGCGAACACATCTTTAAACTCTGTTAACAAATTTTTGATTTCTTGGCTGAGCGCAGGATCAATGGTTCGTCCTACCTTGACCGTCCGTTCTGGTCTAGACGGATCAAGGATGTAGTCTTCTGGTGCGTCGACAGGTTCAGGCTTCGAAGCCGCCTGATATAACCCGTGCACCGCCATCATCTCCTGATGTAAACCATGGACCCACATTACCTCTCCTGACCTCCTCTTCTTTTGCGCAGGTGGTTGGTCACCAATCTCTTCCCTCTCCTCCCCCCCAGCGAGGGGCTTGAGTGTGGTCAGATAGCACTCTCGTGCCGCTTGCTGATCTCCTCGTATAGACCCAATGGTCTTTTTGTCGTCGCAGACGAACTTAAGGAGCATCAGGTGAGTAACCACTACTGCTTTCACTTGATTAAGAGTTGGTCGTCCAAGTATAATGTTGTATGCGGACAGCCCTTTGACCACAAGAAACTTTACTTTTACATGCTTACATTCCATCTTGCTGCCCAGTCGAACAGGCAAGGTAACAATACCAACAGGGTGAATCACCCCTCCACCGAATCCAACGATTGGGTGGGTCGCCTTGACTAGATCGTCATCATTGTATTTAAGCTTCAAGAGACAGTCCCAACTGATTATATCAGATGAACTGCCGGTATCTATGAGAATTCGGCGAACAATCATATTTGCCACCTTCATTTCAACCACCAGCGGGTCGTCATGAGGTAGGCGAACTGAACCTCTGTCCTTTTCACAAATAAGGACCTCTGGAAACTCGTCCTTCTCCTGGACGGCGGACTCTTCTGAAAACTTCAAACTTCTCAAGTAATCTTTACTTCCACGGATGGTAGGGCCCCCGGCCGCCAAACCACCCGATATCATGTGACAAACTTCTGTGTCGGTGTCATTTCCCTCATTCTTGGGCGAATCCCCACCCGTCGGTTTTTTAAATGGGCGCTTTATCAGATGGTCAGGAATTTTGCCCTCAGCTGCCAAAGCGTCCAGACGCTTCCGCAGCACATGACAGTCGTTGGTGTAGTGACCAATATCCTGATGAAACTTGCAGTACTTGTTTTTATCCCGAAACTTTTTCTCCGCCTTCATGGGTAGAGGATCTTCTATGCTCACCTTATCCTTCATGTCTTTGTAGACCAGGAAAAGATCTTTGGTATATTCAAACCTGGGACCATCGTCCTCTCTCTTTCGCTTCCTATCTTGATACCCCTGGCGGCTATTCTCAACAGCCCACGTGCCATTTTTCTTACGCTCTCCCCCTGCTTTCTCCTGTTGGGACTTCTGTGAGCTTCCGCTCGACCCTCGGGCGGATTGGTTTTGAATATTCTTGCTCTTGCGGGAAGCCGAACAGACCTCTTCAGCACGGATGTAGTTTTCGGCTTCTCGGAGCGCACTCTTCAAGTCATTACAATTCTTCTGTGCCATTTCAAACTTGAAACCGCAGTCCTCGTGCAATCCACGGAAGAAGCAGTCGTAGACAATATGTTGGTCTAGACCAGGGATCTGAAGTGCCTCATTGTTAAACCTCTTAACGTAGCTGCGAAGTGATTCGCCACTTCCTTGTTGGATCCTGGCGAGGTGCATGCTACACTTTTTCTGTTGCCTATTTGCCATGAAGTGATGGGAGAACAGCATAGACAACTCGGTGAAGTTGTTGATCGATCCCGAAGGAAGACCATTAAACCACTTCTGGGCAACACCCGAGAGTGTGGCTGGGAAGTACCGACACCAGGTGGCGTCATCAGCCGGAGTTGTGAGCATAAGATGCTTGTAAAGAGCTAGGTGATCATCAGGATCTGACTTCCCGTCGTACGGGGTAATAGTAGGGAACTTAACCTTCATCTTAGGAGCCAATGTGATGGCTGGGGAGAGCGGAGAGTGTTGGGTGATGGACAAGGCTCTGAGCCTCTCGGCTAAAGCCGGGTGATGATTCGCTGTTGCGGGATTAAATTCTTCTGGAGAATACCCTCCTAGAGGCGGAGCAGCTGTGTGATAGTCTGCGGGAGCATATCCCGCTGTCAGGGGATTGCCCCCGATATCGTAACACTGCTTACTTGCCCCTAGATGGGCTTGGTATAACCTGAGTAGGTCTGGATCTTGAATGGGGGGGTTCGGACTTGCAGCCTGAAAGGCAGAAAAGGTGGGATCTGGCATGACTGGAGTGGATCCGGACCCAGAATGGTCCGGAAGGGCAGTATTCGCCCGGGCCTGCTTCTTGGCCTCCAGTAAGTATCTGACATCCAACTTAGACGCATTCGACTTTTTTGCGTCTATGATATGACGGGCATCTTCGTCTCGATTAGAAGTCGGCCCAGAGTGTGACTCGTCCGAACCCGAACGTTCAGACTTGGCCCTCTTGTTGGCCCTCCTGGGTCGCGGAGTCCTGTAATAGGGCTTCGACGAAGAAGGCCGTTGGGCCGTCGGCCTGGTGAAAGTTTGAACCTTCTCCCCTATCGGGGGTTTGGGATTGGGTGTAGGATTCTTGACCTTTGTTGTTTTGAGTTGTGGAACTGGGGGAGTTTCAGCACAGTCGGCTAGAGCATTCTCCTTCCTCTTGGCCAACTCTATTTGAGCCAGTTGAAGTTGTGTTTGGGCAGACTGTGCCTCCTGCAGTTGCTTGACGGTCTGACTGAGCGTCTGGACCATCTCGAACAGCTTACGCTGGGTGGAGAGTTGGGAGTCGTACTCCTGCTGAGTAACATAGCCCTGTGGGGGCCTGCAGTCAGCCGCCTGTTCTCCCCTTTCGCCTGCCTCATCAGTGGCGGGGGGCTGATTGACATCTTCCTCATCGTCACGTCCGAAAAGTTGATAACGGGTTTCCTCAATCGAGGGATCTCTTCCTGCCATGGCTAGACACCTCCCCACAGACGGCGCCAAATGATGTTACAAGTGTAACGTGGTATGTTGAACTGGAGATTAGAGGGGTTGAATTTAGGTTCTCCCTAGCCACGGAAGCAGAAGGCAGTCGAGGCAGAGAAGACTTCGGACGGACGAGGGTATCTCGACTGATGCAGGTCTGAGAGGAGATGTATTCGTCTGATTGGTACTCGTCTCTCCTTAGGATCCGTCAAGTCGGATTCGTCCAAAGGAGGGACTCGTCTGGGAAGGGACCCGTCTGCTACAGGACTCGTCTGGTACCTGAAACAAAGAAGATAATCTTCCGATTATCCTCCCTCCGATGCTTAAGTCAGTACTCAATAGTGGAGGGGCTAAAAAAGGAAAGTGTATAGGTTTATAGGAATCTCCCTTTTCTGGTGGATACAAGTGAGGTGATGTGAACAGAGAAGTGCAATAACTGCTGGGTAATAACTGTAGAGTGATGTGTGTATGAATAGTGAATGTCCCCTGTATTTATACTGTTTCAGTTGGGGATCATCTCCCAATCAGGGTGTGCCACGTGGCATATAGTTGTTGGTAATGAGAGTGGGCTGGCTTATGCACTGAGCCTATACCTAGCCCATTTTCACATTATCATTAGACCATGATTGTTATTTCAGTCATAACTGAGAGCAAGATATTGGGACACGTGTCCTCTTGTGAATGGATCCATGTGGAAGCCATTTGAGACGATGAGGTGGCTGACAGGTCACGTGTTTGTAGGACACGTGGCATCCTACAAGGATGCCACATCAGAAGTGATCCAGAATTCATACAAGAGGCCACTAAAAAAGGGTTCAACATCGTGCTAGTTAACCAACCATTACAAAGTCCAGATATGAATATGCTTGACGTAGGGTATTTCAACTCCATTTAGTCCATAAAGGATGAACTTGCACCAAGAAGTGTGAACAAATTGGTAGAAGTAATCGTAAAAGCGTGTAATAAGTATGACTCGAAGGTAATAAATCACAATTTCCTTACATTACAAACATGCATGAATGAGACATTAAAGGTCAAAGGCAACAACAACTACCACATTCCACACATTGACAAATAAGCACTTAAAAGCAGAGGAGAACTACCTACATCAATTGAGATCTCAAGAGAATTATATGAGGACAGTAAGTTTTGAGTTGAATATTGGGAAGACGTACAACAGTCAAATGAAGAGGTACATGATAATGATGCAAAAGAATCAGATTCCGATGATGGTATTGAGTTTTTGTAAGTTAAATTGGTATAACCCTCTTTGCTAGTAGTAAGGTGAAACACATGACACACCTTTTGTGTTGTAATTAGTAAGTAGAACTAGGTGAACAATCTTTTGCATTGTAATTAGTAAGTGGAACTAGATGAACAATCTTTTGTAATTAATTGGTAGAATTACATATAAATACCTTTTCAGACTAGTAAGTGGAATTACATAATCTATTCATCATCAGAGTCAACAGTTCTACATATTCATAAATTAGATTATACAACTAACAATTCTTGGTAAATTAGATTTACCACCACCACTACTACTACTAACAACTAACAACTACTATTAATAAACCAACGAAGTAAGAGTGCCACCTAAGGTTAAGAGCTTTGGATGGAGAATAATGCATAGAGCGGTTCTAGTTAGAACCTCCTTGGCTAGAAGAGGTTTGTCCATAGATACTATATGCCCCTTGTGTGGGGAGGAAGAGGAAAATTTAGAGCACATGCTTTTTGCTTGCTGTGAAGACAAGATGATATGGAAGTTGTCCCCATTACGTATTGAAGTAAGGGAGAAGAATCTCGCTACAATAGAGGAGTGGCCGGAATATTTTGAGTCAAAGAAAGTGGAAGGGTGGTAGTGGAGCTTGTTTTGGTCCTTAGCTTGGGGTGTATGGTTAAGAAGAAATGCATGGTGCATTGATTAGAGAAGGATACCTTGCGATGTTATGATGACGAGGGCAGTAAGCATGGTGGAGGAATATGATAAGGCCTGCACACGAGATGAGGGGAGTAAGGCTGCAGCACAACAGAATGTAATATGACATCCACCTGCACCTGGGTATTACAAGATAAACACATATGCGACCTTCATTAGGAATTTAGGAGTATATTGGTGGGTATTAGGAGTTGTAGTGCATGATGTTGCAGACGATATGATGTTATCTATGTGTTGGCGCCAACAAATCGGCTGTGAGGTAGAGGTAGGAGAAGCAATAGCTGCTAGACAAGCCTTGCAAGTAACTTGGGAAGCGAGATTGAGGAATGTGGTGCTCAAAACAGACTCCCGTAATAAAATAAAATAAAATACCACAGACGACATGAGATCCATCTAAAAAGTTGCGGGTTGGATTTGTTTAGCTAGCGATAACTTGGGCTTTATCAACCCCCCTAAGGTAACCCCCCTAAGGTCTGTTTACTTCAGCTTATTTTCATTTCATTTCAGTTCAGTTCAACTTAATGATTTTACTAACTAATTAATCTTAAACCACAAATACAATTAATCTTCAACCATATTTTGATTAATTTTTAACCATACAAATATAATTAATCTTTAACCATATTTTAATTAATCTTCCACCACAAATACAATTAATCTTTAACCATACAAATACATTTAATTTTCAATCATATTCTAATTAATCTTCAACTACACAAATACAATTACTCTTCAACCATATTTTAATTAATCTTCAACCATACAATTACAATTAATATTCAACCACAAATACAATTAATTTTCAACTATTTTTTAATTTTTCAATGTGCCTATAAATAGTGCAAATGTTAAATAACAAATTCATCCTACAAACACTCATTACAATCTAAAATCTTCCTTTATTTCTTCTTTTCTTGTTGCATTACGTAATCACGTGGTAAAGGTTCATTTTTTACTGTTATTGTTAGATGTTTTTCATTTTTTATACGGAGTATTAAATATATGCTTCCTATTGCAGTATAAATAGACGATGGAAAGAATTTGGAATGATGTAACGTCAAGAGAAGTGCTATCTATATTAATTGATCAACAAGAAGAAGGTCATCAATTAAAAACAACAGTCGAGTGTGAGTTGAGCTTTGGGATGTAGTGAAATGAAATATAAAAAAAAAATACAAATGATATACATACTAGGGCTCACAAATCACAATATATGATACAATGTTTTAACAATATATAATACATAACAATATTTGGTATACATATGCTTTAAGGTAAATATATGATACATATGACCATCTCACCATCTCACAATATATTAATAATTAACAATATTAATCATAAGTTAAATAATTCAGCTAAGTTCAGTTCAGTTGATTTCAATTAATGTAAACGGACCCTAAATCGGTAAATCGTATAAGTTCGACGAGGGCAAAATAGTCCATTCGACTTGGTATATTGATGAACTGTTAAAACTCAAAGACTAATACATTAATAATTAAAAAAAAACAAAACAAATAACCGAAACAAAAAAACGAGCGAGAAGAAGAGGAAGAAGAGGCGCTGAGAAATTTGAACTTTGTCTCATAACTCAAAATTCCAGCACTCAACTACTCACTAAGTCCCTACTCACTACTAACATCATCTTCAAACTTCAAATTTCCGACTTTCAACTCCGATTTCATGCCATCAATTTATTAGGGTTTCACATCTCACTCGTTTCTCCTCACCATTGCCGATTTCACTGCAATTCACGATTAATTTCGCGAAATTCTGATTTGTGAAGTGTAATCCGATTTGCAAATCGCAGCAACAATGGCGGCAACTGCATCATCGCCAGCTCTGAGCAACAACGGTTCAGAAACGAGTGCGAACACCACCAATTCGACTCTTTCGCCGTCCACGGCGACGCCTACGACCGCCGTTAAGAGTCCAGGTCTTCCGACGATAACGCTGCAGAGGCCTGATCCGCCGAAGAATCTCCGAGGTCTTAATAAACCTAAGTGTATCAAGTGTGGCAATGTCGCTAGGTCTAGGTCAGTTTTCTCGCGATTTTCTTCGATTTATATTTTTTTGATTTTGTTTCCGAAAAATTATTCGTGCTAGTTTTGTTGTTGTTGTTGTTTGTGTGGTGAATTCACGTATGCAATTGCTTTTTATACCAGATTACTGCTTATTTTATGACAATGTGACTGATTTRTCACCATGCCATGCTTAATCAACTTAAGTTGATACTATTCAACTGAATTTTGTCGAATTGGACTTTTTTTTTTTTTTGTGAATTGAACTTATTAGTACTAAATTGAACTTATTAATTAGGAAACATTTTGGAATATGTTGACAAGAACAGGGCCTAGGTGTTCGTTCTATTCAAATTAAATGGTAGAACCGGTGATTCCCTAGGCCATGTCCTAATGATTTGTTGAAATATAAATAATACTTTATATACAGAATAATTTTCTTTTATTGATGATTGAAGTCTTGTTGGTAGGAGACATTCGGTATACGGTGATTTGGATGTATTGAATTAAGTTGACAATTGATTTGAAAAAATAGTACTTAGTAAAATTATCTCTGAATTAGTTTTAGATATAAAGACTTGATGACGATAACGATGAAAGTATGATGTACATGTTGGATGAATTCATTTACGAGTACTTCGTATGAAGATTGAAATATAATTGATTTATGTCTTGATGAATTCATTTATAATATTATCTTTTTGTTAGTTTGATTAAATAAACAATAAGATTGTGTAGATAWAAATATAATGAATTAAAGATAACTAAAGSTTGTCGATTAATGCTTTTTCGGTACAAATAAACAAAGATAATTCTTTGTTCAATGTGAGAAAACAACATTTTGGCGTAAAAATTCCCTAGGAAGCTAACATTTTTTTAAAGTTGATGTTATCAGTTTTTGTTTAATATTAATTGTTGATAGAACCTGAAGCAGTTGGATTTGCAAGAGAATGGAGCTCCCAATCATATAGAGTGGAGGAGGAAAATCTATGTGGATGATTTTCCGGAATAATCACTCTTGGTTCATGTTAACTGACCCCATTTATGGGAATAAGGCTTTGATTGATTGTTGAGAGATATTGATTATATAGATATATTCCATCCTTTTTTTTTTATATAAAATAAAATTGTGACATTTTGGTGGTTAAAATTCAGCGGGAAGCTAACTTGTGTTTCAAGTCGATGTTACCAGTTTTGGATTAATGTTGGTTTGTTGAAAATATTGATTATTTTATATATGTTCGTTGTTCTTTTTTTTAAAAAAAATATTTAAAAATTGTTGTTTTTTTTGTTTTGTTTTACTTTATACTTTCCTCCGTTCTTTAATGTTCATGCCACAAGGAATTTGGCACTATTCACAAGTTATGGGAATCTTCTAAATTGTTGTTAAGTTATAAGAAAAATATAGTCAAGTAGATCTTGTTGATTCGTCTTAATGAATACTTTATTAATATCTAGTTTTTATAATTTTTACTATTATAAAACTCAAGATATTTAACCTATAAATTGTGTGTTGGCAAACGTAAGTGGCAGGAACATTATGAACAGAGGGAGTCATAATACTCCCTCCGTTTTTTATAAGTTTGTTCATAACATTTTGGTACGGTTTAAGAATTGAATAAGTTTGATAAGAATAAATGTGTGAATGAATTTTTTTATTTTTATTTTATTCTTTTTTTATGGGAGGATGATAATTCATTCAAATAAGCCATACGATATCTACATCGGTATGCATCCT